>JANZLX010000008.1:30289266-30306108 GCA_025531955.1 Erythroxylum orinocense | reverse complement strand
TGAGTGGACCATCGATGCTGGTCACCTCACTGAGTTCGCAAAACTCACCAAAATTTGCAATTATTTTTCAGGACCCAGAAGAATACCCCGTTAGGCAATGGGTGTATAACAACCGCATGTGAGTGAAAGAAGAGGTCGGGATCAGTTCGTGTCTACATTAGTGTCTATTAAAATTGTATTTTCTGAATTTTTGTATAACTGACGAAGTCAATTTGTAAAGTCAACGGACTGTAGTAATTTGTATTTATGAAAAAGGGCCCTTGTGGTCATTGTATTTGTCGGCGATTATGGATGTTAATGATTTTCCACATAGTGTATGTTTGTGCTTTAAAAAAAATTATACTGAGTTTTGACTTAGTAATGTAGCACACCACCCTCGCCGGGCTTAGGCTCGAATATCACCATCGATGTCGGGTTCGGGTCATGCGGGAGTGGGGTGTTACATAAGCTAGATGTCCTCTCCTTAGCAAAGAAACATGTTTTTTTGTGAGGTTGCCAAATGTCACAATTTAATTAGGCCACTTGTCACTCAACCAATGTTGCCAAATGTCAATGCATTAACTATGTAACATCCCATTCCCATACTAAGGGTTAGAATCATAAAATTTGGTACATATGAGATCAATGAGAGATTAAGAAAAGTACATTTTTATGCGCACGCATATTGTCAGCATACACACACGTGAATTTGAATTTTTGCACACATTAAAATGATTGTACATACATTTATTAACATTCTGGGTATAATTGAATTGTAATGTGATATTATTGAGAATTGGGGCTAGTTGTGCTGAAAATTTAGTTGGGGTGTATATTTATTGATTTAGAATTTTTGGTGAAATTTAGGAAATTTTTGAAAATTTTAAGAGTATATTGGACTAGGAAAAATGCCAAGTGGCAGGATAATTGATGAATAATGGTAAAAATAAATGTCAGATGGCGATAGAAATTTTAATATGTGACGTTGGGATTTATTGACAAGTGCCAATTAAAATTGGGAGAAAATTGGGTTGAAAATGGGAGACAAATGGACTGGTAGATTACAAGACCACAAGAGGACTGCGATAAAGTGACTGTCACTTGCCACACCACTTGTTTTAAATCACATTATTCATTAAGTGAAAGACCCACCTTTGGTCTTTCACTTGCTATTGTCTCTTATTCTCTTTAGCTTCACTCCTTCATCTTCTTCATTTACTTTCTTCTTCACTCACGACATCCCACCGTTACCCTCTTATGTTGATGTTTGTTCGACTCTTTCACCTTGCTTCTTCAAGATTCATTGTCTTCTTCTTCTTATTGCTAAAAAAACCCAATACATTCCACCTTAAAAAGGTGAATATTGTGTATGATGGAGGAGCTAGGGTTTCTTGGTGATATGAAGAAAAATGAAGCTAAACAAGTAAGTATAAGCATGAACTTTCTTGATTCGTTGAAGGAAGCATATGTAATGATAGTTAGAGGTTAAATGGACATAAAATGGTGATGCAAGCATGCTAGAATGTGGGTAAAGAAATGAATACATTGATGTCTTACTTTTACGTGTATGATGATGAATGATTCATAAATTGATGTAGAGATAATTTAGAGTTAGAGATGAATATTGTTGAAGTGTGCTGGACATGTACAGATGTAGTGCTTCCACTGAATATGCATCTGTATTTTAGCCATATTTTGATCTGTAGATTTCTAAATGGGATGATTTTAAGTTCAAATCAAACTAGAGACAAATGGCTATATTGTTCATGAAGAAATCGAAATTTAGTTTTATTTCTAAGGGTTTCAAAATTTAGCTTGAATTTGAGTTTATGGATTCTATCGTGGTTTGGAATAGTATGTAGTACTTTTAGCATAACTTCCAGAATATCAAACAAAATTGCATGAAATTGGTTTCATTGGAACGTTAAGACATAAAGGAACAATTGTTTAGAAGAATGTTTGGCCTAAATCCTTCATTTTCATTGTCAAAATAACCATGAAATATGGACTCGAAGGTCTGTTTTGAAAAAAAAAGATAAATAAAGGTAAAAGTTTGATCTGAACTTCCTTGATTAAACTATATTGATCTAGGAAGATTTTGATAAATGGTCTTCATGAAAGTTGTAGATCATTCTTTTATCTTTCCATTGATATAAAGTTTGCAATTTTTGGAGCTCCGGATCAAAAATTATGAAGGTTTGAAGTTAAGATTTGGTGAAGAAGGAGAAAAAGAGAATGCACCATCGTGCATTTGTGATCACCATTGTGTTTTGGTGACGAAGAGGAATATGCACCGTCGTGCTTAAGCACGACGTCCATTTGGGATTTTCTATTTTATTGAACAACCTTCCTTCTTTTGACCATAACTTCTTCTTTAGACCTCTAAATGACTTGATTCTTGAACCAATATATTCCTAACACATTTTTTTACATCTCACAAAAATTGGTAGCATTCAAGATTGAATTGAAAAAGATGGATTAAATCAAAGTGTGGAATCTATTGGAACCATGAAATAGGATTTTCTTACTAAACACCCTTTAGTGTTTTGATTGTATCTAGATCTATAAGTTTCCAAATGAAATTATTTTTGATTTGAAGTAAACTAGAGATATAGGGCTACAAATAATATGAAGAAGTCGAATTTGGATTCAATCTCTAAGATATTGATTTTTTGGATGGAAGTTGTGCATAGTACATTATTTTTAAACATGAACAACCTGATAATGTTTGAGGCATATCTTCCAAATTACTGAACCGAATTGAGTGATTTTGGTGGAAATGGAGACATAAGACCTAGAGGAACACTTTTCCAGAAGAGGGTATGACCAAATTACCTCATTTTCACTTTCTAATTGAATGTAAACACTAGACCCAAAGGTCTGAAATTTTGGAGAATTTATAAGAAGAAATGAGAGTTTTGATAATGTGTGATCATGTAATGATGAAATAACATTAATGAGTGAATTGTTGGTAGTAAAGTACCAAATACATGTGTTTAATAGGGATGAAGTGGTCCATATGATTAAAGTTGTAATTCAAAAAGAGAAGTAAAGTGTATCTAGAGGAAATGAACAAGAAATGAGTTATTATGAAAACAATTGATGCGAAAAAATGATAATGTCATAAAGTGTGAAATTTGATAATATACCTGGGATTGTCATGAACATGCATCGTACATATTTCATATACATACATGTGCATAAATGAATGCTTATAATTGTGTAAAATTATTAATGTGTGTGCAATGTATGTTTTGCATAAATGGGTTGTGCAGGTTAAAAGTCCACATTCAGGTGTTTCCAGAATTTGGAAGCAAATGTTAATCTGCAGTGTACTGTGAGTAAACCGAGATGGTCTCATTTCATTGTTTGTTTTGTCTTGAATTTTTGTATTGATTGAATATGGACTGAATATATGAATGTGATTGATTGTGTTGGTTTTCAGACAGAAGATCAATTGATTGTGACGCTTGATTGAGATATTGAAGTGTTGCTTGTATGTGAATGAAATGAACTAATTATACATAATTGTTAAATGTGTTCTGAAGATGCATTTGCATGTAAGTGAAAATGTGATTCTCAACTTTAATGTTGAATGCTGGGCTAAGGTCCAATGATATGGAAATGTAATTAAATGGGAACATGCAATTGTGATTGATGCATTCAATTTCATAAATGCATGAAATATAATGGCAGTTGTGGTCGGAGTAGCCACCAATCAAAGCTTAAAGCTCAAAGTGTGAAATGAGTCTTGAGCTTAGAAAGTGATGAAGAGCCTAAGGCTCACTATGTAAAATAAGCCCTATCCCCATCGGATATGGGACAGTTAATAATGAGCCCGGTATCTAATAGATATGGGACAGTTTAGGCACTCGGTCACAGCAAAGTAATAAATGAAAAGTAGGTCTTATATGTACTGCATATGCATAATTTGAATGATTAAACTTTGTTGAACGTAAAATGTGAAATGTTGTGAATGTGAATTATATGTTGTGTGACTAAGTGAGCCATCGATGATGGTCACTTACTGAGTTCGAAAAACTCACTTAAAATTTGCAAATATTTTTTAGGATCAGAAGAATATCCCGTTAGGCAATGAGAATATACCTACATCATACAAGTGAGAGATAGAGGTCGGGATTAGTTCGCGTCTGCATTGTATTTCTTTATTTTCGTACTGAATTGTATTTCTCGCAAATTTTGTATTAAGGAGTGTATTTTGAAATCATTGTACAATGTGTATGCGAATGTAATCATGTTATATTGACATTATGATTGCGAGTGTTTTGTTTCTGGAATGGTTCTTGGTGATCAACGAAATTCTGATAAATTGAAAAATGTTTATGAAATAAAGTGGGCTCGAATTGATTACGGATTTCCATTTACTATGTTGTAGTTTCAAAAAAAAATTTATACTAAGTTTTGACTGATAAGTGCTCTAGCATGCCACCCTCGTGGGACAAAGACTCGGATATCACTTATAATGTTGGGTACGTGTCTTGCGAAGGTGGAGTGCTACAACTATGTCAAATGTCACTAACTTTTAGGCCTATTCATTTCAATTTCATGTATCAACTTATCTTGTCACTTGAAAATTTTCCTAGTCCAAATGCACATTTTAATACCTCAATTCTCTAATGATATCACTTAATTCTAAATCACCAAGTATGATCCATTAAACTAAAATTAAAGTAATATACAATTCTCAATTATATCACAATTTTTAAAATCTATCATACATATACTTTTATAAACATGTAATAATTTAACTAGAGTATAATTTGGGGCCTTACAAATTATCTTTACGGGGCTTCTAATCAAAGACTTATTATCCACTATCGTTGTATCATTATCAGGAACAGTAGTCTCCTCTTCCATCAGCACTATAATCTCCTTTGGCTCTTTGTAATTGACATCCTTCGCATCCTTCTCTCTAAATAGCTTCTTAGGGTTTCTAGGTTCGTCTGGCACTGCTCTATCATCCTTGTGCTTTGCAAGTTTGTGCTCCATCTACTCATACACAACTAATCCCTCTGGTTATTTCTCAAAAAAAAAAAAAAACTAATTCCTCTTGTTGAAGTCATTTAGGTAAAATCTCCATTCCTAAATGCTACCATAACCTCACCATAGTGTAACCTAACCAATGCAATGTAGTGCTCCAAGCAAGCTAATGTGGTTGGCTATGCAACTTTATGCATATAAGTGACAGAATCCAAATAGTTTTAAGAAATTTCAGTAACTTTTGAAACTTGGACTCCGTTTGTTTTATTATACTAACCTTTAAACTCTATTTTTAAACTTGGATCGGTCCGGCTTATCCTTCAAAATTGGCTATAAATTGACCCAGTCTGAACTGGTCAAAACCGATTAATTGACCGGTCCGATCGGTCAGACAATTTTTTTATTTTTGTATTTTAAATATTTTTTAATATTATATATAATTAAATATAATTATTGCATAATTATTACGTCACAAACCGGTCGAACCGGTCAAACCGGTGACTAATAAGGCCACCGGTTTGATGACCGGTCCGGGTTTCAGAACACTGCCTTTAAAAGATTATAATTTACGGCTTGCTTCTATTTTTTTTTTTTTAATTTAGTAAAAAATTGTTTTTATTTAAAAATAGAAATTAAAAATTAAAAACTATATTGGAGTCAAACGATATCTGAAGATGATAATCTAGGTTGTCCGGTAAAGGAAAAGATGACTGTGAATTTAATTTAATCAAATTATAATTAATTAATTATAAATATTTATAATTAAATTAATTAAAAAATCTAACACTTGAATTCTAATATATCATGTGGCATAATAAAATTTATTAAAAATATAAAATGTGCTACATTTTAATGAAGTGATATATAAAAAATAAACACTTAATTTTGTCTATTTTTATTTTATAAATATTAAATTTAATTTAAATGTTTTAAAATATTTCATATATTTTTAAAAAATATTAATTTCTAATTTTACTTTTTATCGCCTAAAATTAATATTACCATTAAATACAAGTTGAACGAAAAAGGCGCTAGCGCGAGAAGATTACGCGGATGGTACGTGGTTAGAACATTGAAATGCAGCTCTGGAATCTGGAGCCTGGGCAGACTCTGGAGTCTGGAGTCCGTGACTGACAAGGCCGAAAACCTGCGCTGCTCACCAGCTCGATCAAAGCCCATTCCAAAGAGCTTCGACAAACTCTTCTTCATTCTTCAACGAACTCAAATCTTTTATTTCACATCAGATGCATCAGTTTCCCCGCCCAAATCAAACCAATTCACTCCCACCACCAGCATGATCGATCTCCGCCGCCGAGTCCCCTCCGCCGCAGTCCCATTCAAATCATCTTTCTTAATCGCAGTTATTTCCCTCTATTTCCTCTCTCCCTCCCTCAAAACCCTAACCCTAGATTCAGCTCTCCCTAACCGCTCGCATTCCCACCGTAACAACTACATAGTACGGTTCACGGACTACAGGGAGGCCAAAGATCACCGCCTCTATTTGGAATCGCTGGTTGGTTCGAACGGCGGTTGGGAATGGATCGAGAGGCGAAATCCGGCTATGAAGTATCCGACCGATTTCGGAGTGATTGCGATCGAAGAGACGGAGACGAACAGAGTGGTACGTGAAATTGAGAGGCTTGGATTGGTTAAGGATGTGAATGTTGATTTTAGCTATAAAAGGGATTTGCTTGCTGGTGGTGAAGGCTCTTTTGTGAATGGAAAGAAACGGCCTGGGAAGATATTTACTTCCATGTCCTTCAGTGAAGGAGAATATTTTACGGTGGCATCGACGAGTAATTCCTCAATCCATTGGGGCCGCCATCTCTTGATGCAGGTTTGAGTGTTGCTGCTTCTCTATTTTGCCATATGCTGATGCTTTTTATACTCATGACATCTCTTTAAATGCAAACGAGTTCCCCAGAAACAGTTAATGCTGCGACCATTGGAACTTTGTGTCTTTATACTTTTCTTATGCTTGCATATTGCTTCAACCATTGAATATTCATGGTGAGCTGCACTCTGGTTTGTGATTGCGATTGGGTAGAGTTCTGAAGCTATTCATTCTTGATTCTGCTGCTGATGGCATTTACGTGATTACTTTCCCACTGCAGAAGTCACAGGTGACTTCCTTGTTTGGAGCAGAAGTTCTATGGTCAAAAGGTTATACTGGCGCTAAAGTTAAGATGGCTATTTTTGATACTGGTATCCGAGCTGATCACCCTCATTTCCGTAATATAAAGGTACTACATTTCCGAGAGTGGTGCATGATTCTCTGATTTTGACTAATTTTGGTCATTATTCAGTGTTGTCAATTTTAGGAATGAAGATGTGCTTTGAAATTGTAAATACTGAAGTTTTATGCTGAAATTTCAAGCAGTGAAATTTTTCTGTTAAAATTTTTGCTGTATGTTGCTTTTGCCCTTGTTTATTCTTGTTTATTAATTTTCCTTTTTCAATTTTTTGGGGTGAGTGGAACCATTGACTGGAGGCCTAAGAAGCTTGTACTGACAATGAGTCTGAAATTTTTAGGAGCGTACAAACTGGACTAATGAAGACACTTTGAATGACAATCTTGGGCATGGGACTTTCGTTGCTGGTGTCATAGCTGGCCAAGATGCAGATTGTCTTGGTTTTGCTCCAGATGCAGAAATTTATGCTTATCGTGTGTTTACAGATGCACAGGTAATTTCTGACATGATGAGTTGGGAACAAATGTTTTCATTTACGTAAATAGCTAGTCTTGTTGTAAGTTCTTTCCTTACACAGCAAAGAAAGGGTGTGTTGAAATGGATATCTGAAAATGAAAGGGTTATTATGGATCAATGCCCGAAGTTTGCCATCAACCTTTTCCTAAAAGTCCAAATTAAGAATGTTAAAGGCAGGACCCTTGATGACTCAGTTGAAATTTGCTCCAGATTTCCTTTTATAATGTTGTTGAAAGGGGAACATGAAGTGCGAGCCAATTGTTGTTCGATTCACTGTATTTCAAGTATCTCTTATTTAAAATCACTAACAAAAAGAGGGGAGCCAAAAATTTCTTGAAAGACTAATTTATCATTCACACATGCCGATAGTTTTGTTATTTCTTCCCTAGTGAAGAAGTCTAATACAATATATATGCATTTATATTCACCCTGGCTCCCATTTCTTCATTTCTTTTATGTTTGTAATATCGCTGTTGGTGAAATTGTGAGAAAGCTGTGTTCAGCCCATTGCAGGTATCATACACATCATGGTTTCTAGATGCATTTAATTATGCTATAGCAACCAACATGGATGTGCTGAATTTGAGCATTGGTGGACCTGATTACTTGGATCTCCCATTTGTTGAGAAGGTAATTTGTTAGTCTTAGCCTGAGATCATCGGTGTAACTGTTGTAGTTCACTCTGTAGTATGCTTTGATTATTCATATTGATTGAATGCATTCTCTTTCTAAGTAATTCTTTTCTTTCCAAAACTGAATGTGAGCATTAATACTTAAATATCATCAAAGCACTATTTTCCTGCCCAAAATGTTAATCTTTAAGATCATCTGCTATTTGAGTGCTCCTGTTTATTTATTAACTCTACGATTGTAACTTCCCTTTTACCTTATCCTGTGTAACTTTGTCAATCAGGTGTGGGAAATCACAGCTAGTAATATCATTATGGTCTCAGCTATCGGAAATGACGGGCCACTTTATGGCACTTTAAATAACCCAGCAGATCAAAGTGATGTCATTGGTGTTGGTGGCATAGATTATAATGATCACATAGCCCCATTTTCATCACGTGGCATGAGCACTTGGGAGATTCCTCATGGGTAAGCTTTTTTTCTCTGATGATGCTTCTGATTTCTCAGCAGTCTACTCACAGATTCTTGGTTAAACTTGTACATGTTATTTGTTTGGTTTTGACAAACTGATAGAACTCTAGAACTTATAATGCTGGAGTTCCTCTATATTATTTCAATATATCGGTAAAGTGCTTATCACTTCCGAATCGTAGTATATTACTTCTCCCTAACCAGAGCAGATTTGCTCCTCAGAAGGTGTGAATCCTTCTGTCACTATCTTCTCTCAAATATTCTGCCTGCTTCTCCCTTCTTCCTTTCCCCCTTTTATAAGCCCCCCTCTCTAGGTACATTCTGTTATGCCTAACTAATTAGCCACCTCAGCTGTAACTAACTCCTTCCTTCGCCCACTGTCCTTCCTCTGGAATAATCCTCTCTCTCCCCCGAAGATCCTAACACAAACTGATTTAAATCTTTTCTCTTTTGAAAATAACATGATTATCTGTTTTAAGCTGCTTACTGAGCATGTGTGTTTGAGAAAGGGATGGAAACAATTAGCTCCAAATGCATTTTACACAACAAAAATTAACGTATTAGTTGAATGCTGGTTGCTCTTGCAATATTGATTCATTCCAACGATTCCTTCCATCTTCGTGGGCTTGCTTCTGCTTCCCATAAGTTGGGTACTAGATATTTGGGAAAGCCTTGATGTGTATCCCTGACCATTTTTTCTACTTGAAATGCCACATTTTTCACTGGGCACTATTATGACTTGCCATTTTCTATTTCTTCACATTTTTACCAATATTTTGCTGTTAAAACTGAAGATACAGTTTGGTACTACTAATTTTGTCCTTTTTCATTGTAACAAGAGTACAAAATTGAATTTCACATGACTATTACTTCTGTTCATTTGGGTTTTCACCTTAAGTGTTCTCGACTCTGTGGATTTTCTTTACAGTTATGGCCGTGTGAAGCCAGATGTGGTTGCTTATGGGAGGGAAATCATGGGATCCAAAATCAGCACTGGTTGTAAAAGTTTATCAGGGACAAGTGTGGCAAGTCCTGTCGTTGCTGGTGTGGTTTGCCTACTTGTTAGTGTGATCCCTGAAGGCAGCCGTAAAAGCATTTTGAATCCAGCAAGCATGAAACAGGCATTGGTTGAGGGGGCTGCTAAGCTCGGAGGCCCAAATATGTACGAGCAGGGAGCTGGAAGAGTTGATCTGTATGCTTTGCTCTAATGCTGTTATTTTTCATTCCTTTTCTTATTATTGGACTCTTTATTTTTATATTCAGTGAAAAAGTGCTTTATGAGGTTAAAGTTACACAGCTTTATAGGAAACTTCTGAATACTTGGCACTTACTTTTTCAGGCAAATGTTTACCATTATGCATTTCTTATCTCAAAACTAATTGCTTCTAACTTTTGACTCCCCTGTCAGGTTGGAATCGTATGAAATCCTAAAGAACTATCAACCTCGTGCCAGCATTTTCCCTGGCATTCTTGATTTTACAGATTGCCCCTATTCTTGGCCCTTCTGCCGGCAGCCACTGTATTCAGGAGCAATGCCCGTAATGTTCAATGCTACCATTTTGAACGGAATGGGTGTCATTGGCTATGTTAAGGGTCCACCAACGTGGCATCCTGCAACTGAAGAAGGAAACCTTTTAAACATTCACTTTACTTACTCAAAACACATCTGGCCTTGGACTGGTTATTTAGCACTGCACATGCAAATAAAGGATGAAGGTGCGCAGTTTACTGGAGAGATTGAGGGCTATGTAAGTCTTACGATATACAGTCCTCCAGCTCCAGGTGAGAAGGGTCCTCGAAGTAGTACTTGTATTCTTCAACTGAAACTGAAAGTGATTCCAACACCGCCAAGGTCAAAGCGGGTTTTATGGGATCAATTTCACAGTATAAAATATCCTCCAGGGTATATTCCAAGAGACTCTTTGGATGTCCGTAATGATATTCTAGACTGGCATGGAGATCACCTGCATACAAATTTCCATATACTGTTCAACCTATTACGTGAAACAGGGTACTATGTTGAAACACTTGGTTCACCATTTACATGTTTTGATGCTCACCAATATGGGACCCTTCTGCTAGTCGATCTTGAAGATGAATACTTCCAGGAAGAGATTGAAAAATTAAGAGATGATGTTATTAATACTGGGCTGGGTTTGGCAGTTTTTGCTGAATGGTATAATGTCGATACAATTGTAAAAATGAGATTTTTTGATGATAATACAAGGAGCTGGTGGACTCCTGTTACTGGAGGTGCAAATATTCCAGCACTTAATGATCTTTTGGCCCCATTTGGAATTGCTTTCGGTGATAAAGTTTTGAATGGTGACTTTTCCATTAATGGAGAGCAAAGCCGATATGCATCCGGAACTGATATTGTGAAGTTTCCAAGAGGTGGCTATGTGCACAGTTTTCCATTCTTGGATAGCTCAGAGAGTGGGGCCACTCAGAATATACTGCTGACTGCTGGCATGACCAAGGTGGAAACTGAACCTTCATATCAACAGCTTTTAGTACAAGGATCCTGTACTTGAGGAACTTCTAAGTGCTACACCTGTTTATCTTCAAATATGCTCATCTTTTAGTCAATTTGACTCTTATCTTACATGATCACGCTGTTTATATCTATCTAATCTTCCACCTCGCCGTGCACACAGAACACTTTCTACCAACAACCTCAACCTACCTCACACCTGCATTTCCTAATGATATTTTTTTTGTCATTGTGCAGGCAGATTCTCCGGTTCTTGGCCTTGTCAAAGTAGGTGAAGGTCGTATAGCTGTTTATGGAGACTCCAATTGTTTGGATAGCAGTCATATGGTTACTAATTGTTATTGGCTCCTAAAAAAGATATTAGATTTCACCAGTGGGAATGTTAGAGATCCACTTCTCTTCCCTGATTCTAGTAAACTGGATGCAGCCCTTTACATAGATGAGAAACAATTGCCTTCACGTAGAACTGATGTGAATTTCTCGTCGTATTCTGCTGTTGTGGGAAAAGATCTTATATGTAGATGTGATGCCAGATTTGAAGTCTGGGGAACTAAAGGATACAATCTACATGTTAGGGGAAGAAACCGAAAATTTCCAGGCTATCATATCATAGATATGGGCAGAGATTTGAATGCTTCTCAGGATACTAACTATTTGAGGCGTCCAAAGTTAACTGGGAAAAATGGTGACATGTTGGGGAATAAGTACTGGACAGTGTTCTATGGTGACGAGGTACTAGCAGGCAGTCTGTTGGAATGAAATAATAACTTTTTTTCTTTTGCAGTTTTCTATTTGCAATAATTTTTATTTTCATTCAATTGCGACATGCATCACTAGATGACATGCATCAACTTTCTAATTTGCAGCTTGACGTGCCTGTCCTAGTTGGTAATCACTGGATTGTTCCTGCTGCAGTAGCAGTAGCAGGTTGGTCAAAATTATATATCACAGAGGAAAACCTGGAATGCTTCTGGATATGTTTCTTTTGTATTAAACTGATTCACATGTTGTTACTAGGTGTTTTATTGTTGTTGAGCATTTGGCGAATTCGACAAAGACGACGTCGGAGGAGAAGAGGATCAGGCTCCGGTCGATATGCCAATCTATAGCTCAAGTATGAATACCTTTGTTTGCTTTTCTGAGTATCTCCTTTAATATTGATATAAAATCTGAGAAATTATACCTTGTGAGATCACTAATATGACCGGGAATGTTGTTGCAGGAAATAGTGATAGCGATTAGATTTCTATTTCAATGGTGTATATCAGTCTTGGTTCAGATGCCTGTATCGGCATAAAATTTTTGAAGCATAATGAAATGACAAAAGGTTTTGGCCTAAAGCAAGCTTGCGAACTTGGACTTTGAAGCATTTACATTCTTCATAGATGTTGGAATTATATTCTGTTTCAACTATGTTATACTTACAAAGTAAAATATCAAAATTAGGTTTGAGATAGTGGTGTAGGCCAAAGATGGATGTTCACTTTTGATAGGGAATTGTCACTTTTTTTCTTAGCACTGATTGCTGTAGAAGTTGTGGAACCCGTTTCAAACTTCTAGATAATCAACCTTGTATAGCCTTTTGTGGTTGGAGTTGTATAGTTCAATAAACACTGTTTCTTCTTTACACATAATTGAAAAAGAAAAATCAAAATATAATTTTATTATTTGGTCGATGGATAGATGTCTGTTTAGCATCAGTATCCAATCTGGAAATGAAATGAGGAAAAAAAGTATCATCTAATATAAACAAGATATGATCTTTTTTGACCATATAATCAAAACCTTTTAACTTAATAATTTCATGTTTCTATCCTTCAATTTTTAACTCTGTGTCGCCTATTATATTCTATGACTTTCTCTTCAATTGTTTTTTTTTTCCTTGGTATGATATAGGTCCTGCTTTTATTTTTGCGGAACAGACAGCACACTTTAATTTTTCTACTTCAATCGCCCATCATTTTTTCTAGCATCCATAAAAAATCATTAAGCCACAAAAATGCTCTCTAATAATCCTTAATTGCCGAAAATTGGTTTTGGCTAAGTAGTACTTGCATCTTATAGGCAGTCCTAGACTTCGTAAATATAGGCAGTCCTAGATATTTAAAAGGAGCATAATGAATGCTTAATCCAGATATGGAGCGAATATGATGGAACATCCAACACATCTATGGAGATATAAATCTTACCTTTGTTTTCTCTATTGCATTCAAATTAGACAGCTCTAAGAAGTGGTTAAGAGACTTCATAAAAATTTGAAAACAATTATGGTCTACACTTAGAAGAGTATAAGATCACTTGCAAAAGTAAGTTGACTGGTTTTGAATTCTCTACATTTGTGATGATACAAAAAATGGCTATTAACTTCAATGTTGAAGTTGATTATCCTTGTAAGGACTTCAATGGCCAAGGTGAATAGATAAAGGGACAAGGGATCCACCCTGTATAATTCCCTTATCCCTATTGAAAGTCTTTAAACAACTCCTGAACCAATAGTATATTAACAATGGATCTACTGAAGACGAAAGTCCTTCGACTAGGGCTAATAAGCATTTTGAGAGCTTTCTTCAGTTTAGTTGTCAGGAGTTTAGAAATCGCCTTATAAACTATATTACAAATTAATATAGCTCAAAAATCACGCATGAAACTATGATTCTTTATCATTAAATCAAGTAAGTGTGAGTTTTATTCAACTCCTTGAGCATTCTCCTACTATTGAAAAATTCCATAACTATTTCTAACACTCAGTCCTACCTTGATAACGCCTCAAATCCTTCTACTTTATATAGAAAGTTTTAGAATCTAAAAGGAGTCTTAGGAAGTAAGGGAAGATTTGAGGAAAAGGATCTCAACTGTGGAATGGTCTAAACATAAAAGAAGACCAAAGTTTGAAAAAGAATATGGAAATTGCTTTAACTAGCAATCATTTACCAAAGCTCTATTCAGTTTCTTTCTAATAAACCAATCCCCTTGTTGTTTATTGCTTCAAAAAAAGAATATCCCCAAAATTTCAAGTCTAAGATGCTAATCTAGTTAACCACTTGGCTCAACTCATTATTCAGGTTTTTGTGATTCACCTTAATTCCTTCTATTTCACTCGAATGAAACTATAACACCCCCTATACGGAACCTAAACCACCCACTTACATCGCAATCAAATTCCTTTACAAACAATCATGGTATACATTTATATTCATTCATGGGAACTGTCACCACACATTTTTCTATTCAATGCTATACATATACATATTACAAAGTTTCTTTTCACTTAACAATATCATTGAAAAGTAGTATTACATCTTTACATTTACATGATAATCCAAAAGAAAACATTACAAATTCCTTCATTTCATGTAAAATCATTTTTTAAAAAAAAACATAATCCAATGGTGCTTTTATTCCTAATGGTAGACCTTGGTCCTTGCAAACCTCATTGATAATACTTGGACCTACACATATTAACACCCTGCTAAGCAGGGAAACGCTTAGTTTGGATGACCAATCATCTGCCAAGCACACACATTCATAAATGTCATAACTTATATAAATAGTGATGGCATACTTAATCAAAGTATATAATGTAGACATGCTTAATATGTTATTCATATACCGTAAATTCATATTCGTAAGCCAAACATTGATGTCCAACGCTCATTGATACAAATTACTAATACAAATGCAAATGCTCATCAATAACAATTATTTATGTTGTTAAGTTGTGTTTCTTATTTATAGCCATTAGGCCTGCACATTCTTGTGGGTGTGGATAATAGGAACTGTAGATATCTAAAGATATCAAAACTGTGGATACTCAAAAGTATCAAACTGTGGATACCTGAAGGTATCGAACTGTGGAGACACTATAACCTTGAAATGAAGACACCATTGGTGTCAAACTGTAGCAGCTGCATTGTAACCCTATAGGCATATCTATATATCCACCACCAAGACAATAGAGCAGGTACTGTAACATTTTCTTTAACCATTTTCCCATTTCATAATGCATCATATGATATTTATTTGAAGTCATAAAATTTGTATTGATCATCTATGTACATGTAAATTTTCTTTAGTAGGCATTATGCTCACTCTTAAATTACAATTTTTAATCACCTAATTAACACGTCATAAGTCCTATTTAATTTATTTCTAGGTGTTTGAAAAGTTTAATACACATTCAAAGAGGTTTGGATAAGATGCGGTAAAAAAACCAGAAATGAAAACAAGGTAATGGTCATAATAAAAGACCTTTCTCTAGGATCACAATTGTGTCTGGAGTGTCACGTTGGTGACAAAAGATTTTTCTACTGAGCCACGATTGTGATACCCATGTCATGCTCGTGAAAAAAGATCTTGATGTTGTGTTATGATCGTGATGACATTCTACCTCTACTTGTTCTGTAATATGAATATAGAAAAAACTCGAATAAGGTTTTGAGGTCTTCTAGAATTTGTCTTCATATGTCTCTAGTTTACAAAACACTAAAAAACAATCCATTTGGACTTTAAAATTATGAGATATAGACCAAACATCACAAGCTGCTTTAAAATAGGGGCAGCATTAGGTCACCAATTTTGATCTCAACTTCCAATGTCATAAAGCTTGAATTAAATCAAAATCTCTTTTAGAGATTTTTATTTCTATGTCTCAGGTTTCATATGCAATTGAAATCACCCAATTTAGAGGTCTTTAGGCTGAGTTATGGCCTAAAAAATGTGACTGGTTCAAACAAACCTAAGACATAATTCTACTACACGAAACTCTCTTATTATATTCAACCAATTCCTTACAAAGGAATACCAACATACCATCTTAGCAACTATTCCATATCCAAATGAGTCTTTGTATCCATTCAAACATACACATAAAGAGAAATCAAACTAAGTGTAGTCCCAAACCTTAAAATTATCCAAGTTAGATGCACTTAGGGCAGAAAGTTGTATGCTAAGTTCAAGAAGTGTACATTTTGCATGGAGCATGTCATATTTCTTAGTTATGTTGTTTCTTCTAATGGAATTGAGGTGGACCAAGAAAAGGTCAAGGCAATTGGTGAGTGGCCGAGACCTATAAGTGTTACTCAGGTAAGATCTTTTCAAGGGCTTGCTAGTTTCTATATGAGGTTTGTGAAAGATTTTAGTTCTATTGTAGCTCCATTAACTGAGATTGTTAAAAAGGAGGTAGGATTTAAGTGGGGAGAGGTGCAGGAAATTGCTTTTAACATTTTGAAAGAAAAAATTTGTTCTGCACCTATTTTGAGTTTAACTGATTTTTCTTCTACTTTTGAGATTGAATGTGATGCCTCTGGGATAGGTATTGGTGCTGTTTTGTTGCACGGAAGGCGTTCCATTGCCTATTTTAGTGAGAAGTTGAATGGTGCCTAATTGAAGTATTCCACTTATGACAAGGAGTTGTATGCATTGGTAAGAGCTCTACAAACTTGGCAGCATTGTCTATGGCCAAAGGAATTCGTGATTCACACTAATCATGAGAGTTTGAAGCATCTTAAAGGCCAAGGTAAGTTGAATAAAAGACATGCTAAGTGGCTGGAGTTTATAGAG
>JANZLX010000008.1:30257144-30269596 GCA_025531955.1 Erythroxylum orinocense | reverse complement strand
ACGGAGACGCAAAACCAAAAGCAGACGGAAGACGCAAACCAGTTTTCTTGTCACATTGAGTTACTTACAAAATGACTAGGAGTCGAAACGATAGTGATATCTTAGAAAAATCTCTAAAGACTGGACATAGCTTACCATTTGTACTTAACCAGAATAAATTTGCTGCATCTACAATCTCTCAACCCTCAACTCTCTTACTTTGAGTGCGACAATTTTCAATAGGAGATTAACAAAATGAATGCACAACTCAACCCCCTCTTCTTGTACATTTGTATATCATTTATTGTCATTCACTTCACACATGCTCATCGCTATATCAACATCTTGCAAACTATAAATCTGCTACATCTATATTCTCTCAACCCTCAACTCTTTTACTTTAAATGCGACAATTTCCAATAAGGAATTGACAATTTCCAATAAGGAATTAACGAAATGAATACACAACTAAACCCCCGCTTCTTGTATATTTGTATATCATTTATTGTCATTCACTTCACACATGCTCATCGTTATATCGAAATCAGCTGCATCTACATCTTCTCAACCCTCAACTCTCTTAGTTTGAGTGCGACAGTTTTCGATAAGAAATTAACGAAATGAATGCACAACTAAACCTCCATTTCTTGTACATTTGTACATCGTTTATTGTCATTAACTTCACATATGCTCATCCCTATATCGACATCTTGCAAACTGTTAAAAAAACACGCTACCATCCAGATGAGAAAACTGAATCAGAGACAAATAAAAAACCTTATAGATTAACCTATCTTTAAAATTTTATCTAATTAAAAAATATTTTTTACCTGTTTCAATTTTAATTAAATACATTGGGCATTTTTACTGCGCATTTGCGCAGAATTAACCTGCTAGTATTTTGTAAAGAAGAACTATGTCTAGTCCTCGAGCATAAACATACAGATACTATAGAGAAAGAATTGAGGTCAAACCCTTTCCTGGGGTAAAATGAAATTTCTACAACTTAAAAATTTTAAGAACGGATAAACTTTCGAAAAGAATAAATAATAGCAATAGTATAGTATATTGAACTTCCCAATGCGATTCGAAGAAGATAGAAGCTGCAATTACTATGTACGTGAGATTCAAAAGAAGTGTTTACACAAGCGTCTTCGATATATTATTACGAGATCATCATGTCTAAGCACAAAAAGCAAAGCGTACGAAAAATTCAGTTAGTAGTTTATCAAAATGCTTAGTTTTAATCATTAGCATAAAGGGACGCATAAGCAGTGAATGAATTATATGATACATGTCCATAAGACTAAATGTATTTCTATCCAATCTTATGGGCAGTTCTACAATTTTGGGTTGACAAATGAGAACGTAATCGTAAAAACCCGAATGCCAGAATTTAATTTTTACAAGGCAAGCTACATAAGCTGTGAAACGACATAAGACATGAATGGTGGTTGTTAATTACCTGGGCTCATCCATCTAAAAATCCTGAGCATAAGAATGATCTAATGAGTGCCAACCACCCTGTGAATTTGAATCTTCATATTCAACACTTGACTAGGCTCCTCCTCCTCTGAGAGTTTGTTGCAAGGAGCAGTAATTCAATAGAGACATGGAATCATGTTCCAGGAAATGTGTTGCCAGTGCTGGAAAGGATTATGAAGGCGCAAACAACAGAAAGTGAAAATACAGATACCCAAGTATTCTCAGTGTACATTTCCATTGCATCTGTGAACGAAAATCGAGCACGGTTTTCAGCCCAGTTGCGAAGACGGTCAGCCTCAGCTGCATATAATGCCCTTCCCTGAAAATAAAAGCCGTAACATTTCTCAGTAAGCAGCCTCATTTGGTAATATAGATAAATGATTCCATCAACCTACATAGCCAGATTGATGAGAGAAATTCTTCGCAAAATTGAAATATCAATTCACAGCTAATGCAGCTGAGTAGTGATGATTAATCCTAAGACCTAGGTTACTACTACAAGCTTCATGAATTCAACTTGCCAATGAAAATTTCCAGGTGGACCAAGATTACCTGATCATCAAACCACCTTCCTCGGCGCAGCCATGCAGTTACCAATGCAAGTACTATCCTTGGAGGAGTCAAGTAATTAATGGCTTTCCCTGTTCCTTTTACAACCCGCATTCGTGGAACTAAAGTTCTAGCAACCGTTTCTGGGAGCTCACAGATGATATTAAACATCTGTTTATTTTTCAATGTAGACCCACTGCAAGGAAACACAAAAATTTATTACATCCTCGAGCAGAGATTCTGTAAGAGAGGGTTCATTTAGCGCATCTACTTTTAAAGATGCAAGAACAAATAGATTGGGAACGGTATCCAGATTGAGCTACACATGGGAAACATAATTTCTAGTTGTAGCAACTAGTGATGTAACCATCATTTAGGACTTTAGCTCTGACAAGTGAAACAAATAGAAAAGGAATTTCATCAATATACCTCAACAGCAGATCAGTAAGAACCATGCCTGGAGATGCTGTGTGCACTCCAACTTTTGATCGCTTGCACTCCTTTAGTAATGATGCTTGAAGCTGCCTAAGACCACACTTTGTTGAACCATAACTACAAGTTTAACAAGGAAAAAAAACAAAGAAAGAGCAAGAATTTTCAAGTGCCACAAATGCCATGTGCTTTAGGAATAATAACTGAGAAAACCTAGTATCTGCCTGGAGGAATATTAGTCTAGTTTAGAAAGTAATACTAAGTTAGTAACTTACACAGCTGTAAGAGGAGTGCTGGATCCCCCAGAACCTGCACCATCCATATTAAATATGTGTCCCCCCTTAGGTTGGTCTGTCATCACACGCATGGCTTCCCGGGTACAAAGAATAGATCCAATCAAATTTGTTGAGACAATCTAGGAAAAATCGAGTAGAATGAGTTAATACCTCAAGTGTAAAGGATAAAAGGCACATCTGAACCCTTTCTAGGCAAGAACAGGGGCTAACGGAAAAGGAAAGAGGAGGGGAAAAAAAAAAAAGAAAGAAAGTATGTACGTGAGATCCTAATAGCTCTCAATTTTCTTGCCACGTTTTCTTAAATATTCCACTCCTTAATATTATACAAGAAGAATACACGTCTATTTTGAAATGAATTATGAAATGGAGTTGAACAATTGCCAATTAGTATTACTTGTCCAACTACCTGTTCAATATCTTCATCCGTGAACTGCAACAAGGGCCTAAAACCTTTATTCGTGCCAGCATTATTTATCTGTCTCAGTTAAAATACCAAAATTAAAAGTCAGAAATTAGGAATTAGAAGAAAATCCCATGTGCAAAGTCAGAGGAATTTGAGAACAGTTAACACAATAGCAGATTGATCAAGACGACACAAGAACCCTCTATTTTGCTCTTTGTTGGCGACCAAAATTGGGATGATCCAATAATTAACTAAAACCATAAATGTAGCTGTCCATTTCATCATGTGCTGACTCCCATAAAACTAAATGAAAAGGAATTAACCACTGCATCTCAATTCAGTTATCCTATCTCCGTCTACAATTGTAAAATAATTGTAGCGTTCACAAACATATGCTTGAGATAATAAAAAATTAATCAAAGAGCAAGTTAGATCAGTATAAAAGGAAATGTGCTCACCCATATGTCCACAGAACCAAATTCATTGACAGCAAAATTTGCCAATTTCTGCACATCAGATGGTTCACAAACATCACAAGCTATGCCAGCAACTCTTGCATGTGCTAAATTCATCTTAGATGAGGCAATTATTCCTTCTTTGAGGTTCTCTTCAAGCTCTTTAACTGTCATATCCACAGACTCAGGACTGCCTTAGCAAGACCAAAGAATTATGAGATGTCGTGAAAACAAATGAAATCAGAAATAATAGATTACCCATAAAAAAAAATCCACCATTTTACCTGCGTGAAGCAACTACCACTCGATCGCCTGAAAGAAGAAATTCTCGAGCAAGTGCTTTTCCCAAACCCCTTGTGCTAAGGATGCATCAACATAGAAATATAAGTTCACTTATTCCAAACCCATCAGCATTTTCTATGCTGAAAGAACAATCATACCTAAGGGAACAAAGTCCAAGAATATTCGATATAATTTTACAAAAAGGGAAAATCAGGTAAAAAGATAGTTAGTTGAAAAAATAGCGCTCAACTGTTCAAACCAACTACTTGACTAAAGCATGCAGATGGTTTACCTGCCAGTTATGACAACATTTCGTGGACCAGCTCGACAATGTTCGTCTAGAACCATGTTAGCTCCTATCATAGTTCCAATAATAATCCCTCCAAGCCAGCTATACCAAATCAGTGTATTCATCTGACTGTCCCCACCTTCAACAACATGAACAACAACAACCCAATAAAAGTCCTTACCTTCATCAAAAGTAAATGTTTGAATTCCAGACAAAGAACTAATACATGTTAATGCAATTTCAAGAGTCAGATCGCAATGACATTAGCTAACCTGACAACTGAAAACCAACTGCAAGTATCACTCCAGTGCTCATCATGGTCACAATGTATCTTCCAATTTGCAAGGCGATCTGGTTCATGAGAAAAAAACAGTTGAAAATGTGTTCGTTTGATATGGAAACGAAGTATTAATTACCCTGAGGTAAAAAATTTAGCAAAAGAAAATAATGACCAAGCAATCACTAATTGGACTTCCTGAATGCTGCCCTCCTCCCTCACACCCACAAGCCTACCGCACCTCAAAGCTCTATGGTGGGCTATGAACTTGTATATTCACCACCTCAAACCTAATCGACTAAGTTTTTCAATAAGATATAGGAATCACACGGAAAGGCTAAAATATTTGGTTTCAACTTACAAAAATCGTGAATCACTCAAAAAATTAAGTAAATTACCCAAATATTTATAAGACAAGGTGGAACTTGTTCACAACATAAATTGGGCAACACAAATTTCTCGTACAACTAAGAATCTATCCTAAACTCACCGACGAGAAAAATTCCTCCAGTTTAGCCATAGCCTTATTGTTCTCTACATCTGACTGCGCACCAAACCTACTCAACGCAGAAACAGCATCCTTCAAATGACTCCATACGCCATTCCCCTTCCTCAATTCAAGCTCATTTCTCCTCAAAATTCCACGCTTTCTCGCTCTTTTCTTCTCTTCCTCTTCCACTTGCTCATTATCCTCCGACCGAAACGACCTACAGTGCCTCACGCACAACCGGTAACGACCCTTGTGTAGCTCAAAACCGGACCCACCAAAACCCTGACTAAACACCCTTGTTCTCCGGTTTTCACATAATCTGAACTGATTTATGCTTTGCGGGTGCATGTGAAGCTTAATCACTGTCGCAGCCATGGTGGTATCATACACAGTAACAGGCTTAAACGGGGAGTTCATGTCATGGAAAGTGTTCCCATCTTCTGGGCCAACTGTCTGTTCCTACGTTTGTTACTCTGGATATTTCTTTGCTGGCTTATTTATCCTGTTAGAGAAAAATCAAAAAATCGGTGTTGAAAATAAAAAATCTGCGAGAAAGAGGGACAGAAGATTCGCCAATCTAGGTAGGCGGGGGAGTATTGTGTTGGCCACACGTTAAGCAACCTCATCGTTTGTGTTCTTTGTGACACGTGGCTTTATGGGTCTGTGCTATAGTGTCACTTTCACACTACGTGCTGAAGCGGTGTTGCACTTGGACAGGATAATCCATGAAGCAATGGGTTCCATAATTTCTGCTTAACGCCTACTTTTTTTGGTTGTAGCTTAGAAGTTGAGTCTACAAGCTCCACGGAATTGGAGTTTCTTAAGGGTTGAGACCACCGGAGAAGAAGAGAGGACTGCAACAGTCCAAAAAATTCTATATTAGTTGGCCCCCTGGTTTGACAATTTTTGTGTTTTTGGAATTTAGATAAAAATCAGAATACGCAATTGCATAGTAATTAAGTTTTCCAACAAGGCTTTATGTAGATATAAAGATTGCCTGTATTCGGATACATCTTTTTAGTTTATAATTCCAAGTTCTAAAGTTTGTTAAAAAATCACATTTCCATGAGTTTGGATCGATCATGTATCATGATTGTCTCACGCAACCAACGATTTTGGGTAAAAATTATTATGCACGATGTCGTTACTTCAATCGAAAGCTTGTCTTGTACACTTCCCATGCGGTGGGAGTGCATTGTAGTTACGTAGCTAAAACCCGCAATCTTCGAGATTCCGAGCACTTTCCACATTTACGCTCATATAGATTTTATTCATTGATGTCGTATAGTCAAAATATCAATCTCTGATATTGGTTTGTATATTTACATACTCATTTGTGCTTAGATATGTCGTAGCTGCCCAAGCATTATGAACAGTTGAATTCCTTTATATGATATCATCCATGGGTATAGTTTTTTTTTAGTTGTCCACGAGATATTTTAGGAGGGTCTTAATTATGAGAAAACACCTTTAAGCCATTCACACCCAAATTAATCCTCACTTGAGCCAAGTAAATCTCTTGCGGAAAGCAAAGCTCTAATCCCATGTTTTAAACGACTACATATGTGAGGGTGGCTTAAACCCGCAACCTCATTTAAGTCAGAAGAAGCTCTTACCAACTTACCTATACCCTAGGGTTATACATGGTATAGTTTTAAGTGTGCAACAACACGTCTATGCATATTGCAACTATTTATTAAAGGCTCCTTTATAGACTTTGTAGAAAACAAAAAGGCTTTAAAAGGAAGTTCCTTAAATGTCTAAAACATGGAATTAACTCTATACAAACCGCATTTCATGACATGATGAAGAGTTTTGTCAAAAAATTAATAATTATTTTCTTTTTTTATGGTAGAGAAAAGAATATTATAATTTACTCAAATGATATGACAAAAAAAATTACCTCTAAAAGTATAGATATTATCAATGGCTTAAGGAAAAATTACTTCTGTCAGGCCGCTTGAGGATCGGTACCACATAAACTTGTCGGCAATGATTGTTTTTGTCAAAAAATCTGTTAGGTTATCCATTGTATGAAATTTCTGCATATTCACCGTTCCTTTTTTCAATTTCTCATGAATGAAGAGATACTGAACTCAAATGTTCGTTGTCTTTAAATAAAATGTTGGATTCTTTGCAAAATATAAAGCACTTTGACTGTCACAATCCAGAGTAATATTTTTTTCTTTATTCCTAAGTTCTTCTAACAATATCTTGAACCTTGAACCACACTGCTTCTTCACTGCTTGTGTAACAGCTATATATTTTGCTTCTGTTGTTGACGTAGCCACAACTGACTGTAGTTTTGAAACCTAGCTCACAGCTCCTCTAGCTAGTGTAAATACATATCCTGCGATGGATTTACTTTTATCAAGATTACCTGCATAAGCAGTATCAACATATCCTCTGACAGTAAAATCTAATCTTCCATAACATAATGCAACATCTGAGGTTCCCTTGATATATCTGAAAATCTTCTTAACAATATTCCATTGCTCTCGACCAGGATTTGTCATGTACCAACTAACTACTCTCACTGCATATGCAATGTCTGGTCTTTTACAAATCATAGCGAACATTAAGCTTACCACTGCTAATGCATACTGTACTCGAGACATCTCCATCTTCTCTTCTGCATTGATAGGACTCGTACTTGAGGACAACTTAAAATTAACAGGAAGAGAGTTATAAATTGACTTATAATCTTGCATGTGGAATTGCCGCAAGGTTTTCAAATAATTCTTCTGAGAAAGCCAAATTTTTTTATCATTTCTGTCTCGATGAATTTGCATTCCTAGAATCTTGTTTGTTGATCCCAATTCTTTGATATGATCATTAATGGGGCTTGCTACCAATATGTCGTCTACATACAATAACAAGACTATAAAATCATCTTTCTCAAACCTCTTGAAATATGCACAAAGGTCTATATTCAGTCTGTTGTATCCAAGGCTTATGCTGAAGGAATCAAATATCTTATACTAACATCTCGGTGCCTGCTTTAAACCATACAGAGATTTTTCAACTTATAAACCAAGTTCTCTTTCCCTTTTTCTTCAAAACCTTCTAGCTGAAGCATATAAGTTTCTTCTTTAAGATCTCCATGAAGAAATGCAGTTTTCACATCTAATTGCTCAAGATGCAAGTCAAATGTAACATATATTGCTAGGACTACTAAAACTGTAGTGAGTTGAACCACAAAAGAAAATATTTCATTGAAATCAATTCATTATTTCTGAGCATATCCTTTTACCTCCAATCTATCACAATATCGCTCTACCTCATCGTCACCATTCTGCTTCATCTTGTAAACCCATTTATTGCCAATAGACTTTCTTCCTTGTGGTAGTGATATCAGCTCTTATGTTTTATTCTTATGTAAAACTTCAATTTCTTCCTGCATTGCTATCATCCATTGAGATGCATTTGAACTATTCATTACTTCTTGAAGAGTTGATAGCTCTCCGTCCTCAATTAAAAGACAGGATGTAATATTGCTCTCCATAATATAATCTGAGTGCCAGCTCGGTGCTCCTCTTGTGCAAGTTGATTTATGAGCATTTGAAACATCATATTCGACTGGTTCTTACTCCTCATGCTCTGGTGTAGCTTCAAAATAATCATTTTGATCAAATTCCCTTTCCACCTGTACTGTTTATAGTCTCTGAATTCACCTTTGAAGTGCTAACATCTTCTATTTGCTTTTGATCATTATCTTCCAAGAAAATAACTTCTCTGCTGATAACAATCTTGTGGACAGTGAGATCCCACAGACGATACCCTTTACTCCTTTAACATATCCCAAGAACATACATCTTCTCAATTTTGGATCCAACTTTGTAGTTTTTTAGGCATTAAACATCACATAGGCAAGACTTTCAAATATATGTAGGTTGGAATAATCCACTAGTTTACTAATCTCCATTGGTGTCTTTAACTCAATTGCAATTGATGGAGTTAGATTCACCACATAATAGGTGATATTGACTACTTCTGCCCAAAATTTCTTATCTAAGCTTGTAGTTCTCAACATTGCTCTTGTTCTTTCCAACAGAGTTCTATTCATCCATTCTATTACTCCATTTTCTTGAGGAGTGTATGCCGTCGTGAACTGCCTTTTGATACTTTTTTGCTTGCAGAATTCATTAGATTCTTTACCAGTATATTTTCCTCCATTATCTGAGTGCAAATACTTGATCTTCTTACCAGATTCGAGTTCTACCAGTGCTTTATAAAATTTGAAAATTAGAAATACATTTGTCATTCTCTTGATAGAAAACACCCAACATCTCCTTAAATAATCATCAATGAATGATACAAAAAAAAAAATGCTCCTTCTAGGGATGTAACTGGTGCTTGCCATACATTAGAGTGAATAAATTTTAGAATTTCTTTACTTTTGTGATATGTTAAACTTCAATTGATGTTGCTTACTCACAACGTAATGCTCATAGAAGGGTAATAATATCTTTATGAGACCTAGAGGTAGATTCTTCACTACAAGTATCTTCATTCGTTGTTTTGACATATGTTTAAGCTTTTTATGCCACGTTATTGCAGATTTGTCATTTGGACTAGTCATCGTAATGGATGTCTCTCCTTCTTGCAAAATTACTTCTTTCATCATGCACAGATTTGCAAAAATTTTCTTTGCTTTCATAAATACCAGCGCTCCTTTAATTACTTTCATGATCTTGTTTTGAATCTCAAATCTGAAACTAAGATCATCTAGATGTCCTACAGACAACAAATTCTTCTTCAGACCCTTCACATATCGCACTTTTGTATCTCATATGGGTTTTATAATTATAGGAATTTGTTCTATAAATGATATAGGACTCAACGGAGCCATTTTACAAATAATATCGCATGGATTTATTGGCGCTACATTGTTTTTCTTGGCAGAAACTAGTTTTGATAGAATACGTCTTGCTTATTTTGATGAAATAGGTGGAATGACTACCCCAATGCTTAATAGTATGAGTTGTTGTATCATATATCTTTAATTTGATGGTGTTGATACCAACGATCTTCAGAGGTTGATCATTACAGTTGTACACAGATCCTCCCAAAGACATATTCATACTATGGAATCATTCTCTTCGAAAGATCATATGAAAAGTAGTTGCTGAATCAAGAATTCATACATTAATAAATCTTCTCTTACCTCTAATAGTTGCTGCCGCTTGATAAACCATTGCACCTCTATCATCTAAAGCATTTACCGCATTTCTTTGAGGAATATAATCTTTCTTATTCAGCCTTTCTTATCACAATTATAGCTCTTGAAATTCTTCTTACTGCTAGATTTTGATCTATCATGACTATAACTCCCACTTCGGTCACGTTCTATTGATCTTCCTCTCGTCATCGCTAAGGCCTCTGCTTGTTGCAAATTTCCCAACTTATCTTCCTTACTTTTGCGCTGACTCTCTTCTTTCTGAATAGTAGCTACAATATTGTCGAAGACTAAAGTGTTTGTGTTGTTTGTTAAATTGACGACAAGTTGATCATACGAATCTGGTAAACTTTGGAGTAGAAGTTCCACACATTCACTTATCTTTATTGTGTGCCCCAATGAGGTGAGTTAGAAAAATATAGTATTTAAAATATTGAAGTGCTCCGTCACCAAAGTGTATTCCGTTATGCGTAAAGTATATAATTTCTTCTTCAGAAAAATTTTGTTATGAAGTGATTTAACCTTATACAATTTTGTAAGGTGATCTCATATTTCCTTCGAAATCTTCTTTTCCTCTATGCTAGATAATACTCCAACAACTAAAGCTAAGTGAAGATTAACTACAATATTCTCATCCGTCTCATTCCACTTTTTATCTGTGACTCTAGTTGACCGTTCACTAATAGCTGCCAGACAATTATCTTTCCTCAAGATAGCCTTTATCTTTAACTTACACAATGAAAATTACTCATATTTAACTTTTCAATCTCATATTTTGCTCCCATTGTTTCTATCATGAATAGAATTTAGCTCCCCCATTTCACATAAATAGTACTCATATGTATGAATAATATCCGTATGTATAAATATTTCCGTATATATATAAATGGTACTGTACATGTGAATAGTATTATATACTTGAATTACAGTAACTTCACAGTATAATGCAAAAATAAATGCATGAACAATTGTCACCTTTTTTGATTACTGTTCACCAACTTTCACTATGCTCACCTGAACTCTGAACAGATTATATCAAAAAATTTGTCATAATTTTCTCATCTCACTCTAATACTTGTAGTGAAAATCGACCAGATTAGTGCAAGTTCGCAACTAAATAAGACTGAAGGAATAATAAAAAGATACACAAATTTTATGTAGAAAACTCCTAAATCAGGGTAAAAGCTACAAGCAAGGATAAAAGAATTTTACTACTAAAAAGTTAGAGAATTACAAGAAGAAAAATTAGACTCACAAAAATACATAAAATATTTTTGTCTTTCTTTTTTTCCCCCCTCACCTTATGTCTCTCTTGTTGTTCTGCCCATATTCTCTCTTTATTCACCTCCAAGAGAATAAAGATATTGACTAACCATTCTTTGTTGTCTTATTAGGCATGTTAGGCACCGAAAAAAAATTGGTTGGTAAATTTAGCCAACCATATTTGTGCCTAACATGCCAACCAAGTTTGACAGTAATCTGGGCATCGGTATACTTCCATTTATCAACTTGCCAATGTGATTCCCACTGTGATAACAAGAAATACAACTGTCAGAGCAACTGATAAGGCAGATGTGTCTTAAAGAATCTGCAAATAGAAGTCGGATGAGTCAATATCAGTGTTACCAAACGACAAAAAAATGAAAAAGAGAATCAACAACATAAGGCATTAAATCGTATATGCAGCAGAAGTACTACGATCCGTGTTAGACGTTGTTGTATGTGACAAACATTACCTTCATGGAGAAGAACCACATATAGAAATCAACAAGGAAATACTATATACCAAACCTCATAAGATGGATAAACTCATAAACTGATAAAGCGATATGCTTTGACAGCTTATAGCGCTCCTGAAGGATATACAAATTCAAAGTTGCAAATAAAGGAGGTCAAGTGTCGTGGCTGTGTACCATTAGAAGCAGCAAAAGAAATCAATATGATATCAAGTGAGATCTCTTAAGAACAAGAAAAGGTAGATTAATCTCTTTATATGAAAACCCCCCAAGCACTTGACAACAAAAGGAGTGCTTTTCCCAAGCAACGAAACAAAGAAAATCAGAGATGTACTGGCAGCGCTACCACCGCGATGGGCAACTCTGAGGCCGCTAGCACCAGCAACGGCACTGTAGAGAATAATAATGGAGGTTTTGCAGCAGTGGGTGTTGGAAGAGACGGAGGAGAAAAATCAGGTATAGCCTAAGAATGTGAAAAAAGGAAGTGCAATAGGTGGTTGTTTGATTGTGGGCTACTAATACCATGACCCACGATCCCAATGACCTTATCAACCTATCCAAACCCAATAAAGCTCAAATACAGACGACCAATGGGGAATT
>JANZLX010000008.1:30199526-30210469 GCA_025531955.1 Erythroxylum orinocense | reverse complement strand
TCACTTAAGCCCATAAAGCCCTAAGCCCAACTTATTCCTCTTCCTTCTTATACTTCCTCTCATATAACTTAAGCCCATAAACTTCTTACTCAAGCCCAACTAACACATTAAATTTTCATTAACTCTTACCACCTAACTCTTTAATTCCTTTTAATTCATACTACCTACCTCAATTAATGCTATCATACTTAATTAATACCAACTTAATTTAATCTATTAATGCTTTAATTTCCTCTAATCATGCTTAATAATATAAAAAAAATTTGGGGCTAACAACTGAAATGAAATGCAGTTTGGTTTTAAAAAATTACCAATTTCTTATTACTGCTTTATTATTATGATGCCATGGGCAGTTTAGTGGTGGTTGTTAGTAGTGGTCTATTATCGTAGGATATGTACCGGAATGACCTATGGGCATCTCGGTGGGTACTCTATGGTAAGGGGGCGCTACACTTCCTTTCCAGAATTTATGCCAAAATTCCACATACTTATATATTATTTAGGAAATTTTGATAATCAAATGTTTGCACAAATTTATGTAACTCTCATTTGAAATCTAATCTCATTCGAGTCATCCTATGCAACTTCTCCATTCTTCTCAAATTTTGCCAAAATTTTAAGGGTTATTTTTGTTTTAGATATCCTCATAAATTTGAAAAAAATTGATCTACCCTGCATCCTCAACCATGTTTAACAGTTACATAGCCAAAATAATTTGCACCATATAATTAAACTAAACAAATATGTCTATTATGTTCAAACCACAATTTCTTAGGATTTTAAACCTTTTGTTGAAAGGATGACCAATAATCTCATTATTTGACACTTATTCCTTATGATGCTAAGTAGCTATTTCTAGTTGCCTAATAGTCCAATAATAGTATCGTGTGTAGTAGCTAATATAGTGCAAAACCTAAACAGAAAAGATGGTATCCTAAAGTCATGGGTTAGAATCCTAAGGACTCCTCAAAATCAAGTACAAAAACGTAAATTACTTTTATGTTAGTTCATTTAATAGTATTCACATATTTCTTCCATAAGAAAAAGAAAAGTATACACAGCAACAAAACAAGGCTTTTTGCCACATAAGAGAAGAGTACAATACTTTGGAAATGCATAAGATAAAATGCACAATTGTCATACCAGATCCACTACTTCTGTGTTGAAATCTGTGGTAGCACTCAAATTACTTCAAAAGAATTCCCCTATAATCCTTAAGAGGGCCAGTCTTTAGTTCGGCAAAAATACCAACTGATGATGAGCTAGAGCAATGAAACAAACATTACCAAATAATTTCATCCCAAAAAGGAAACTACTTATGGATAGACAGATAACAAAATATAGCAATAACGATATTGCCACTGCATGCAATAATAAACAAGTATAAATATAAACAAATGAAAATGTGGTGTGCAATTACAAAGTGAAGTTCACAAGTTAACAAGCTTCCTTTATTAAACCAATCATTTTTAGGTCAGGTAAGCTTTATTATTATGTATGCAACTTTAGTGACAAATTTAGTTAATTCTAATAATTATATGAATTAGGCTGTATATTACATTGTAAGGAACAAAACACCTTAACCATATATAAAAAGTGAGATGAAAACATTATAATAAGGTTTTATATATGCAAACTAATAAAAGTGGAACTCTATTACTCAAGTGATTCCTGAAAAGCACATCCTACTACTCTTTCATTCATATCCATAATTCAAATCTCTATCACCAGCTTAACACTAGATTAATATTTTTCACTGTAGATTTGAATTATCAATATATATTGTGATTATGTCTATAAAGCTAGATCTTAATATCAACTTAACTTTCTAGCAAAGCAAGCACACAACATCATGTTTTCTAACACACAAACCTAAAATCTACTAAGAAATTTTCAAGAATGAGATATAAAGATCAACTTTGAAAGCCTTAGTGTTGGTTAATTATCCCTTTTGTCTAAATCTAAAATTGTAATAGCCTTTAGTATTGGAGTGTCTTTATAAAGACATCCTTAAGCCAAACTAATCGAAGCTCTCCATACATGGGTTGTCTTGCAAGTTCCCATAGATTCGTTGCAAATTCTTTGACACATCTCATATATTCAAAAACATACTCTTTTCCTTTAAAACTAATAAAAAAATTGCATTTAGGTATTACAACTAGTTAGCTAAACTAGAGCCAAAGAAGTGAACCACAAGAGTTAGAAAAGTAGTATATCGATATGAAAATTATTATTCGAAGAAGACATTTCCTTCGTCTTTTTCGTTAATTAGAGTTTAACTTGACAGTGACTTTCTTTCATCCCAAATCTAACTTCGATAACACATTGTGCCTACAGACTCAATTATGCTACATAAATTAATTAGCTAATAGATTATATTGCTTTCGATGAAGTGCGATAAAGAAGGGATATGGATGAGAGAAAAGGAGAGTTTGAATGTTAAAGACGATACAATACTAGAAACCCGACGACCTTAACTAACAATTGATAATATTGTTCAAAGCTAGCTAAAACCCATTAGAAAAGCCATTTCAAACAAGACCCGATAGAGAATCATTTAAATTTTAACAAAATAAAATAACAAACAAAGAGAGAGAGAGAGAGAGAGAGAGAGAGAGAGAGAGAGAGGGTGAGGAGATTTGTGGGTATTTTATACAGTATACTTCGAATGTTACCTAACACTCACCACTCCCACCGCCCACCACAGAAAGTTTGAGCTTAAGCAAATCAAACACGAAGATAAAAGAGCAGTGGTCATCGAAATGTACCTTAGGAATCAACGAGCGCAGAGGAGCAAGGGCAAATTTGAGAGGGAGATTTGAAGCCGTGTGTATGCATTGAGAGTGCAGAGAGTGGGAGGTGCAATTGAAGAAAACGTTTGGGTTCAAAACGATACGCAAACGTTTAATAAACGACTGAGTTTTAATTTCTTTATCAACACTTTTGGGACTTTTTCTTCAAAAAAGTGTCGTGGTATTTATTTGGCCACTTTTTAATAATAAAACGTCCCAATAAGTTCTCTAAATCCACGAATTTCTAGATGTTTCAAAAATGTCACGAAAAGTTTATACAATCTGGGACGGTTTCTAAATAAAACATCGCATATTGTATACTTTTTTGTAGTGACAATAAGGGCAACATCTTCTTTGTGGAGTGTCCTTATATTTCCTTGTATAGTATCTGCCCAAGACCTCTATATTAGCTCATGAATGAGCATCCCATAAGCCTTAGAGAACACAATTGGAGCCTCCCTATATATAATTTTATATCGTGACTAGATTTCTTCATAATCTTCTTAATCCTTAATAAAGGACATAAGTAAGGACCAAATTTTATAGTAATTCTAATAGAAAGTATTTGTAGCTAGATTAACTAGTTATAGTCTATGTCTTGATGATGGCTTGAAGGTGAGTTCATAGCTAGCCAACTTAAACCCATAAAATTTCTCAAAATGCTTCTATTTTACTTATTTATAAGTTACTGCAGTTGTTAACTAGCATGGTCCACTGGATGTTAACATTGGTGATTACTTTTTTGCCATACCACTTTGAAGCTCTTTATCCAACAACACATCCAAAGCTTCAAGCAAAACAAGCTCCATCAAATTGGATTTTCAATTATTGGGTTTTATTATTGGGATTGATGTTTCACATGAAGACCATATTATTGGTTTTAGGCTAGTAGTTTGCCTAACTTCAGATAAAATGGTTCCATTTATCTAAACTTAAATGAGCCACCAATGGATTTTCTCAAAATAATTTCATAGGCTAAGGTGCATATAGTATTTTGTAGGAAGTAATTACAGATGGAACAAATGAGGAATACAGAAGAGGGGGAAAAAAAGCAAGATGAACAAACAAACAGAGATGTTCAAATGAAGTGAAGGAAAAGAGGAAACAAACTTCAAAAATAGAAACAATGATATTAACAATAAGGTAAAGGGGACAACGATGCGGCAAACCATATTGGGTTAACTTTGGCTAACCACTTGCCACCTAAGTAAATTTAATTATATTATAATGGAAAGAGTTAAGGATATAATTATAATATTACAAAGTTTTTTCTTCTACTACTACTACTTATTGCTCAGCATCCTTTATCTTTTTTTTCAAGTTTCTTGTTATTATATTAAAAAAGGAAAAGCACAAATTTGATAAATTATTTGTGCTAATACTATTAGTATTTGATAACAATTTAAAAGAATTAAGAAATTCGTTTTCTTAGAAGTTCAGAAATTTATATTCCAAAATAATGATAACATCTTTTTTAACAATATCTAATTTGTTTACACTTTCATTTGTATTAATTGTAATAGGGCCACCATTGTCTCAATAAAAACTATACCATACATTCTTGCATCCATTACCATGATTATGTATAAATAATACCACCACTTATAATAAATAAGTCACATGTTCACCTTAAAATAAGAATATCATCATTTTGATATTAAGATATCTTACTTTAATTAAAACTATACAAAAAATTCCAATACTACGATTTCACATAAAGTACCAATACTGATAATAGATAAGTAACACATTAACCTTTAAATAGGAATAACATCTTCAATATGAATAATACCATGCCTTAGTTAAAACTATATTAGGCCTTCACAAATCTAATACTACAATTATATTCAAAATATACCACCGCCCATTATAGATAAGTGATATGTTCATCATAAAATATGAATACCATTACTTTAATATTAGGTAACCATGCCTCAGTTAATACTCTACCAAGCTTAAAATATCCAATACCATGATTATATTTAAAAAAACTATAGACAATAGACACATTCACCTTTAAATAGGAATCCTATCACTTAGTACTAAGAATTCTATAGCTTAGTTAAAACTATATGAGATCTTCATATGTTTAATACCACAGTTTTGTTAAAACAAATATATCACTTCCTATAATAGATAAATCATATGTTCATCCTTAAATGACAATGCCATCACTTTGATATTATGATACCAGGTCTTAGTTACAATTATAACAAAGCTTCATACATCCAATACCTATACTAGGACTCCAGACATCCAAAAAAAATACCACCACCCATCATTGATAAATGACATGTTTACCTTAAAATGATAATAACATTATTAAATTAAAAGTATACCATTGCTTCAAACATCTAATAAAATGCTTATGTAGAAAAAAAATACCAACACTGGAAATACATGAGTCACACCTTACTTTCAAATGGGAATATCATCACTCATTATGAAGAATATCATGCCTTAACAAAAACTATACCAATCCATCATATATCTAATACCACATTTATGTTGAAAAATACCACCAACCATTATAGATAAATTACAAGTTTACCTCAAAATTATAATACCATCACTTTGATGTTAAATACCCTGCCTTGATACAAACTACACAAGATTGAGTAAATTTTGTATGAAAATTTTGTAAAACTTTTATAAGCTACCTTAAGACTAAGTAACAAGAGTAAAAGGTGAATTTTCTATTACTAAGTGAAAATAATGGAAAGCTTAAATATCAAGAACATATATTAAAACACACATATGCACTACACTATTAATTACACGATCATGTATTGAACTACATTCTTGTTATGAAATTTAAAGGAATAAATATTAATTACAAAGATTGACACCTGCATTTATAGATGATAAGCCCCTATCCTGAAAGGACTAGACAATCCACCCGGCACCCCACAGTGACCCTCTAGTCGATGTCTAATCTGACTGGAAAGTTCCTATAGAGCTAAGCCTGTTGCGCTTTTTTATCGAAAAGCTTTAACTCAACATTCATAAATATAACAGTAGAGTTTTTTCAAAACCATTTTATTAAAAATTTTGACAGAACAACGGCTATATTTTGACATTCTCAAAATTTTCAAAATCCCTGTCAAAGTTCAAAACACTTCTATAACCACATCAAAATCCTTAATACAATTTTTGGACTTCAAGTCCATTTACAAGCAATCTCAACAATTAATTCAATAATCTTAAAAAAAACTAAAACATATTCGTGCATTTAACTTTACAACATTCATATACATGCATCATTTACAAAAAATACATTTTAAAACATATTCATGAATATGTAAAGGTTCCCAAAAATATTCACAAGGAAAAAATTCCTATATAGCAGTATGTGATGAAGTTGACTAATCGTGAGGTGGAGTCTCTGTTGCTGAATCCCCTAAGAATGCACCTGGGAGGTTTCATTTTAAAAAAAAAAGAAAAGAAAAGAGATTGTGAGCTAAACAAGCTCAATAAGTGCTAGATTTTCTATTCAAATCATATTTTACAATTTAAACCTCTCTAAAACAAATTCATCTTAATTCTTATAATTTAATACTAATATGAAACATATATGCTCTCAGAAATCAAGTTTCTCAAATCGCTTTTTAAATAAGTAGTGGTAACATTAAAAATGTCATGAATTTCTTACACGACATAACCTATCATTAACTTCTTTACCATATGGTACCCTTAGGCATAAAGTCACAGAGTTGGTTCTGCATCGCTTACTTGTGACTGGTAATCCACTAGTTATAGAGTTGGTTTTACATCGCTTACCCGTACTAAGATAACTGCTATGCATCAGTATTTACGAAGTTAGTTCTGCATCGCTTAGCCACAACTAATTCTACATCCCTTACCCATATTAGGTTAACTGTTATACACTAGTATAATAACATGTATAAAACCTATCGGTATATCATAGGCTAAAAACCATATCCTTTTTATCAACCAATAATACTATCTCAATGTAAACTTAAATCATATAAGATTTAACTTTCAAACTTCAATTTATATATTGCTAAAAATATTCACTTGTAATGCATCATTCACATAAAACTTATAATCAATATTCATTTCATGATATAATAGAAATTGTTTTCATAAAATCAATTTAAAATACACTCACTGTTTTGCAAACTTATCACCATGAACACTCACGCGTTCGATGCGTTTCCTTTACCTACATAAAATGCATTTTACTTAGGCATTTATTTACAAATTTGGAAATATGACATTAAAACTATAGTTTTATTTAACTAAATTTGAGATTAGTATTTAATCGCGTAACACATATGTTAATAATATTTTTGCTTATTTCCATAAGCTAACCTATTGGTCTTCATTTCCAAATATAGCTTCAATAGTCAATTAAATACCATATTTTACCCATTCTAACTTCCCAATTTCATCAAAACACAATCTCACCTAATTTAATTCACCATATCACAATCATGCATGATGAGTCATAGTTATGACCCATGTCCAGAATCCATACTTCCACTTTTTCCTTAATTTTCACATATCCAATGTTCCAATTAGGTGTTAAAATCTTCTAGAAAATTGTTTCCCTATATCTTTAGTTTCCATATAATAAAAAATCATTCCATTTAAACTTCTAAATCATAAAACACACACCAAATGTCACAAATTGCTTCAACATAGGGATAGTATCAAGTTACCATAATCAATCTCAAATTTCAATATCATTCGGCCAGAATTAGGTCTAGGTATCTTCAAGAGATTTGTATTACTATGACTTAGGTTTTTGTTCCAATTGGGATCACCCAATTTGGAGGTTTGTAGGCCGAGTTATGGTCAAAAAGATAGATTAGTACAAGTGAACCGAGAACCAAAGGCAAAATTTCATTAAACATGGCTATCTCTCTTATCATCTTAACCAAAATTGACTTTTGAATCATATCACACTAATAACCATAGCCATGGAAGATTCTCTCAAGCTTGATTCTTTGGTTTACTTTCTTGATTTCAACCCTTAAATAATTCCAAGCTTATTATTTACTTTATTGCATGTCAAAATCAGCATTGATCTTACACCAAAACCATTCCATGCAAAATCCACAAAACTAGAAATTAAAGCTAGAATAACTTCCAATCTTTACTTGGTCAAGGCCTCTTTAAATCCAACTTAAAACCCATGTAAATCATCTGCCACCTTCTTCTTTTCTCCTTGGTCATCAGTCCACCTTTGGCTTCTCTCTTTTCTTTATTATTTTGGATACTCACGGCTATCCCTCAAAATGAAGAGTCTCACTTTTGGCATTTTTATACTTCTTTAATGCATTCCACATGGAATACCCCCATTGGCCATTCCTATTAACTCATCATTCCACTATCACCATGCAAAATGACTAAATTGCACTTACATCATGTAAAAAGACCAAATTGCCTTTCAATGAATGTAATTCATCAACTAACCGAATTAAACTCCGCAAATATTCCACAACCATCTTACCATCAAATTGATCATGCAATACTCTAATTTGGATCAATATTAATTGATTGGATGTTTTTTTAATTGAATGGGTTTTAAATCATCAATATCTATTATTTTCCAAAAAAGGCATTTTAACCCTAAACTTTTCAAACTCCCGTTATTCATCCGATTGAAATTATTTTTGATTCATTTTAGTATCATTGGACTTTAATTCTTATTTCAGATAATTTTCAATATTTTGGGGTTGGATCCCCCAAAAATCACTATTCACTGATATTTGCTATTCATCTAAAAATACTATCCACTAAACATAAAAATTTATATTCAATAGAAGGAAAGGTTCTGGGGTTATATCTATAATTTAAGAAGAGTATGGACTATATCTATAATTTAAGGGAATTTTTTCAAAGGATGAGAACATATAATTTGAATTTAAATACTTTAAAGTGTGCTTTTATATTTAACTGAATCTTTTCAAAGGATGAGAACATATAAGTTGAAGTTAAATACTTTAAAGTGTGTTTTTAGAGTAAAAGCAATAAATTTTTTAAGTTTCTTAGTCCATCAGAAAGGGATTGAATTAGACAAAAATAAGGTAAAAGTGAATCTAAAAGCAACCACCTCAAAATAAGATAGAACTTTAAAGGAATTTTGGCTAATAAAATTATATCAAAAGGTTTATTGCTAATTTGGCCAGTAAAATGAAAGAATTATTAGATCTATTGAAGTTAGAAAAAATTCTAAAGAATTTCATTGGGAAGAAAGGCATTAGATGGTATTTAATACGATCAAAGAATATTTATCTAGGTCTCCAATTTTGGTGTTACTCGAAAGGGAATACCTTTAAAGTTATATGTTTCTACCACAGAGGAATCTATTTGGTGTTTACGAGGCAAAGTAATGAAGCATGTCACAAATAAGCTATCTATTATTTAAATAGAATTTTGACGATAATAGAAAGAAGGTACATCCCTATTATGAAAATATGTTTGGTGTTTTATTTTTCCTACTCAAAATTAAGACATTATTTACTTTAAAATCAAAGTTTATGTGGTTTTGCAAATCAATTTGATGAAATATATGCTAAACAAACTAGTTCTATTAGGGAAATTGGAAACTGACTCATGAAACTTATAGATTTTAACCTAGTTTATTATCCTCAAAAGTTAGTCAAGGGTCAAGTGTTGGCTAACTTTTTAACAAGCCAACCAACGATAAAAATTCAAAAGGATGGGGAGTGCTTAGTTAGTTAAAGTTAATGACATAAGTGGATACATGATTCTAATTTAAAATTGATTATTAAAATTAGATGCATAATATGATTAATTATTTGTAATATAAATCTTAACTTTTTAAATGCTAAGAAACCTACTTTGTTAAGTAGATATGCTATGATTTGACTTGAATGATCCAACGAGAATTTGAGCCTTCATGCAATATTATTTCTTTCGAACGTAGATATCTTCTTTGATTTTAAATTTTTATATCTTGAAATTTCATTTTTTTGAGGATAAGTACATTTAGGGGTTTAAAGGCTTATGACATATGCTAAATGTCACTGTACACCTATGAAAGTATAATTGTTTTGTTTTAGTAAGTAGACTTTAAGTTAGTAGTCAGGGTTTACTTATACTAATTGCTTGAGAACAAGAAATAAGTTAAGTGTAGCAAAATTAATTTTATAATCTATATGCTATTAGGCTTATGATTCAACATCTTTATAGTATGTTTTTCATAGATTATATTATATTTTCCTATGTATGGTTCATTATCTTATTAGTGATGATCTTGAGGACAAATCTTATAATTGAGTGAAAATTTTGTATAGACGTCCAATCAAGGAGATTATGGAGTAATTTGGAAACCAATTGGAAGCAAAATTTTTGTAGAAGACATCAGTGTTTGATTTAAGCACACTAAGGAAAGCATTGTCTATATCTCTTAAAGTTTAAGGGGTTGAGTTACAAACAAACCAATAATAGTGTGGTATATTTTGCTAGTGTAATTTGTCATTCTTTTATGCAAGAAGATACAAAACAAAATTGACACCAATTACAACTTGGTGTCAAAGGTTGGTTACGTAATAACTTGAGGCAATAAAAGTTCTAGAACAAAATTGACAATGATATTGATGTTAGTCTAAAACTCTCGTGCATAATTTTTAAAGATACAAAAAAATTAGAAGATCAAGCAATTTATGACTATATTTTGTAACCCTAACTATAAATACCATTATTAGGTTTAAGCTAATGAGTGTTTGGAGGCTTATTGATAGCTACCTTACTTAGGTTTTATAATTTTATTATTTCTTAGTATTAAAGAAGAACTGGGAGAAAGATTAGATGATATTATGATAACTTCTCTAACTCTTTTCTTCTTTATTTCTATTATATTATGATTGATTTGTTTTGGTTTTGTTTTTGTTATGTTTAGTAGCTAAAAGCCCTAGTTATGACTACTGATATAGCTTGGGATGGATCTTTTGATTATTATTGCATGATTTGATTATTTGGTAGGATTAATTTATTCTTTTATTCTTTAATTGTTCAATTTTTGACTAAACACCATAGACTCAATCTTAGGGATTTTATGAAGAACAGAGAGTTGAAGTAGCACTACAAGAAAATTTGGTTTCAGCAACCAAATTCTCAGCAACCATAGTAAAATGGTTGCTAATTATATACATTTTG
>JANZLX010000008.1:30188299-30199426 GCA_025531955.1 Erythroxylum orinocense | reverse complement strand
CTTCTAACAAATTATTCTCCTATGTCTTAAGTCTCTATTGATACCAAGATCATTCAATTTGGTTCATTATTCTATGAATTTTGTTCAAAATACCATAGACTGTGTACGTTTAAAATTTTGGCTAGACCATGATCATGCATTCAAGTTTTATAACCTATATCTCTCAATTTCAATATCCAAAAATTACAAACTTTATACCAATTTAAAGCTAAGAGAATAAGCTACAACTCTGGTGAAGATACCTCAGTCTAATATGGCCTACATCAATACAATTTATTCAATAACAACAGGACATGATTTCTATCCCTGGTAGTGCTACATCCTATGCCAAAACTCAATTACATGCCAATTTTGAAAGTCTTAAAGACAGAATTATAATTTGACTTCTTCAATAAAGATGTATTAATATGTATTTAGTTTAATTTGAATTAAGAATCTACTCATTTAGACATCTACAGATCAAGTTATACTTAGAATACTGAAGTATGTTCATGAAAATTCTCCAGTTCATAACATTCTAGCAGACTTCCACACTTTCATCTTATCAATCACTTTCAAATCAATTCAAATAGCTCTAGTTTTTCATGGACCGAAATAAAAATGTCCTAGGAATCTATTGGTTTAAGTTTTAAGTCATTTGGAGGTCGGATGGAAAAGTTATAGCCAAAAGACTTAAAGCTATTCAGTAAAATACTGTAGTTCATTAACTCATACTTGCAAACCATAACCTTTTCTCTCTCTAGAACGCAGATCTTCATCATCTCCACCGAGAACCCAGATTTTTTTCCCACTTTTACACTTCATATCTACTACACCCATTGCATAAACCAACTTTCCTACTCTCCTTTCAGCTCAATAACTCACAACAAACCAAAAATCCAAAATTCAAACATAATCATTCAAACAACATATATCACTATTCACGCAAATTCCATTTTACTGTACTTTCTTTCTATGTTTTGTATCTTCCCATTTTCATCAATATAATCACTTCATTTAACTCATCCCTATATCAGAACCTCACCAAATTCATTTTCCTTATCTTTACACTCATTTTAGATCATCTCAAAACTATTCACAAATATTCCCGTACACCAAAAAATGAGTGGGAACAGAACATATGTGTTCATCGATTTTTCATAACTTTCTGTATCATTTTCAGTTTACTCCAGTTATTAAAACTAATTCAGTACAATTCAAACATCACCCAAAATACCATTTACAATACCCAAAAACTTAAAACATCACTTTCTTGTTTCAACAAAACCTCTAATAGTAACCTTCGGTGAAGGCAGTAACAAATCTCCAGCTTTTGTATTTTGTTTCACTTTCTACATTCATCTGATACATTTTCCCATTTTTCTACTCTTTCATTTTATCATAAATTTATCATTTTATCACCTCTAATTCTCGGCCTCATCATAAATTTATCATTTTATCATATATAATTCTTCCCATTTCAAGACACCACATTACTTCCTTTCTTTATATATATATATATATAGATGTTCTGCATTTGGTGTTATGATCAAACATAGAATATGATTTGTTTGTGATTGAAATTGAGCTGAAATGGAAGTAGGAATGAAGAGGAAATAATGAGGACATAAGCTAGAAATGATAGACTAAGCAAAAGACATGAACTAGGATGAAAATGATGATGAAGTGTGTTGGAATATGTTAGATGGAGTGTTTTTACCGAATAGGCATTTGTATTTTGGCCATATCTTAATCTGTAGATATCTAAATGGGATGATTTTAATTATATATTAAACTAAAGATATATGGATATATTTTTCATGAAGGAATTGAAATTGAATTCTATCTCCAAGAGTTTCAAATTGTGTGCTGTCGCGGTATGAGAACAGTCTGCAATAGTTTTGATATAACTTGTAGAATATTGAACCAAACTGCATGATTGTGATGTCGTTAGAAACTTAATACATACATGAATATTTTTTAAGAAGAATGTCTTGCCTAAATACCTCATTTTCTTTGTCAAAATGGCCATGTAAAATTGACCCGAAAATCTGTTTTGAGAAAAAACTAGATAGGCCATCAACGTGAGTTATTCTTCTTTTGTGTAATGTTTGAAAAAACAAATGGTAAGATACTTTTTTGTTAGTTTATGCCTTTGTAGCCAATCAATTAGATGCAAATTAATGTATGCCATTATATTTTAATTAATGAAAAGGTGTTATTTATCTTTGTGTATTAATTTTATTAATATTTTATGTTTTAATACTAAAAATAAAATCCTTGGAATAATTACTGTGTAATTGAAGTTATGATGAGATCATAATTATGAAATTCAATTTACACTTATGTGTTATTCCTAAATGTTCCTAGTTGTAGTTTCAACAAAACTGGATATTGTTAAAACGATAAAACTAACACACATTATGTTTCTTTCTTATGAAGAAAGCAATGGATCTCATAAATTAAAGTATAGAGATACTTAAAATAATGTGTGGGTGATTATTAGAGAATAAATTATTGAATTGACCCGATTATGTGTCTATGGATTATCTCATATTGATGGTTGTATAATTGATCTTCAAACTTGAGATTACCAAGGTATCTAGTGTGAGAATTATTGTGTTTTGATGCTACTTATGAATCATCCTAGGATAATTCAATTGGTAGTAATTAGATATTGTATGAACCATATGTAGATAGTTCAATAAGTCAATATAGGATTCGTTACTCTAAAGTAATTAGAGAGAATATTAAATTATTCTTGATTAGTAATGATTTATGAAATTATCTGGCTAGAGTGAATTGATATTTGAAAAGATTTTTCAAATTTCAATTATAAATCAATTATTAATTAGCAAAAACGAACATGATTGGATGATAAGAGTAGACACTATATCTATACTCTATCCAATTAGAATACTGAATGATGAAAGGATTAAATTATACATTATAACCATACATGGATAGGTTAAGTCAATCACTTTGACATTCCTAATATTTGGGTAATCATGACATGTTGCTAGACGTCAATCATGATTTATGATTATGAATTATTTAATTTAAGAATTAAAAATAAATTAAAAGGAGTTTTAATTTATCTATTTTTAATTATGAATTATAATTATAATTTATAATCATTACCAATTATTAGGAACCTAATGGGTCACACATTAAAAAGCAATTTGTGAAAGAAAAATCAATTTAATTAAGTTGGACTTATTTATAAAGTTTGAGAAACTTTGGGAATCAACTATGAGATATTTGATTTTAATACAATTAAATTAATTAAAATTACATTTTGATTCTAATCATAATTAAAGAGATTTAATTTTAATGAAAGACTGTCATGATTTTTCTGTTTAATGGGAAGAGCTTTTTTAGAAGCTAGCACTTTTGTCTTTTTCCTCTCAAAAGCAATTTAGGAATCGCTCTGTAGATACTCTAAGAGGCTAGACAATTGGACATCTAGTGATTGATCAATCAGAAAAGGTTTCTCAAATTTTTCAATGGAAAGCGAATAAGGTACGATTTTAAAATCATTTTGTGTTTTATTCAAGTTTAATTAATTATCGGGATCTGCTCTAAATCTGTAAAAAAAATTATTTTCCACTGCAGCCGTGATTCGATCACGGGTGGATTCCAACACTTTCCTATGATTCATTTAGACTTGAATGGGACTTGAAATGAACCTAGTTTGAGGTTGAGTAAGTTGATAAAGTGTTGGATATGTATAGGTTGTAACTGAGGATATAACTTAGTGAAGGGATTATTGATATCACGTGTATAAAATCTGGAAATGTATAAATGTTATAAGAATAAAAGTGTTCTTAGAAATGCTAATATGATTGTAAGGAGATGAGTAATGTGTATCAAGTAAGAATGAATAAGAGTTTGGATATTGTGTGAGCATATAATGTTTAACAACATTGGTGAATGATTGATTTATGACAATATAATAATGAAGTGTATTGAGTTATTAGCCTTAGTGCATGATTGAGTGATGAACTTAGAATAATTTTATATCATTAAGGTGTAACCTAAGTTCAAACTAGACATATATGAGTTTTGAAGTATGAATGATCATGATATGTGAATAAAGGAAACATACCCGGAATACTCAAATTGAACATATATTATACATAACACATATACATATGTGTACTATTGAATGCTTTTGTGATTGATCAAATTAGTAATGTGTGTACAATATTTGTATATTGCTTAAACATAGATACACAAGATTGAACATCTCCATCCAGATGTTTCCAAATTATGAAAGCAATGGCTAAATCTAGAGCAAACTGTGAATCAACATAGATGTGTAAACTATTACTCATTATATATATATATATATATATATATATTTCTGGTTGAGTTATATGTGTAGTGAGTAACCTAAATGTTCTTAATAAGATTATCTATCTTTGCTTAAATGTCAATTATTGAATTATTATTGATGTGAACGTGTTAATTCTGGACTTTGATAGTTTGAGGAGTTTGATACATAAGAATTACATTGGAAGTGCTCATTGTACATGAATTTGACAGAAATAAATATACTCAATATAATTGTTGAATGTCGGACTTAGGTCCTATGGAAATGTGAAAGTGAATGTGTAAATGAATAAATGTGACCAACTAAATATATGACATTTGATGAATTTCATACATGATATGCATGATCGGATTAAGGCAGTTATGACCAGAATAGTCAGTGAAAAAGAGCTTAAATATCAAAATGTGGTAAGAGCCTCAAGCTCACTATGTAAAACGAGTTTGGTATTCACAATGAATAAGGGACAGTTATCAATGAGCCCGGTATCCACAATAGATATGAGACAGTTATCAATGAGACTAGTATCCCTAATGGATACAAGATAATCAGAAAGGCACTTGGTCACAACAAAGTAACAATGAAAGTGAGTCATATGTGTATATGTAAATTGATATATGTTATATGAATGTTTGAACTGAAATAATTGAATTGTTCTGATTATGAAATTGTGAAATGATATGCACAATATGATTGACTGAAATGAATTAATTGTACTGCTCTGAACTGGAAATGTGTAATAATGGATACAATGGTATTTTTTTCAATATGTGATATGACTCATTTGTAAATTGAATATGAATTATGAATTGTTCTGTAATTGTTATGAGTGAGCACATCGATAATGGTTCGCTCACTGGGCTTACAAAACTCACCAAAATTCCATCATTGTCTTTCAGGTTTATAAATGACCTAGTAATCTAGTTGAATTAGCCACTACATTAGGATACGAGCTATTTGTCAAGATCAGTTTACACCTGCATATGTCTTCATTAATTTTAGTAATTGAATTGTATTTCGCAACGACTATACAATGTACTTGTAAATTCTATAATGTAATGACATTCATGACTGGATATGTTTTATTGATGAAATGGTTTCAAATTAATTATTGATGTACTTATGATGTGTTTGCACCTGAAATGGGCCAAAATGATTACTGGTCTGCTTGAGATGTATTATTGCTTGAGACAACAAGTTTATAATGAGTTGATGTGATTGTCCTAACATGCCACTTTCCTAGGTCATGTGCCCAAATGTCCTCGGGATGTACAAGTACGTGCTCGGTGGAAGTGGGATGTTACAGTAAGATTTTTAGAGTTTCAATATACTCTTATTTGATAAATCAAAGTAGATATGGTAAGTAGTGAATGAATGTCAATGAGCATTTGTATACGTATATATTGTTTGTATAGTACATATATTCGGTATGGAGATGGTTATAACATAGTCTTGTCAGTATGTTTTTTCCATAGTATTTAGTTTCCACAGTATTAGTGTAACCTATCTAAGTGAGTTTTATTAAGAGATATCGTATTATTATAATGGAGGTGTTATATGATAATTTATATTTAGCTTAGGTTGACATTAATTTTTTGATTCTTAGAGTCCATAAGAGAAGGATAAAGCCATAATTAGAGTACCTACTACTTTACAAGAAGGAAAGGACAAGGCTGACCACAAGAATCTTTATTCCTTTTGGTTACAAAATTATTGAGTTTTCCTTATTTTCTGGTGAAGATGGCCAGCCAACTATTGAGCACATTGCCTAAATTCACTATTTAGTATTTTGGATTAGCTAACTACAAAAATTTCAACAATTTCATGCTTAAAATGTTTCCAAATTCTTTCATAGGTGTGACTTTTTCTTGCTATGCTTTGTTTCCCATAAATTATATCCTTTCATAGGAAGAAATTGAAAGACTATTTCATACTCAGTTTTTTAAATTAAACATGAATTCAATATGGTCAAATTATCTATAATTAATAAAAAAAAAGTGGCAAGAATATGGACATGATTATTGCTTGGTTTAGGAGAATAAGGAGTCAATGCCGAATTGCACTCGCAAAAATCAAGTATGAAAAGTTAGCTTAAAGGGGCCTTGATATTGAACTTCACAAAAATTTTCAAAGTGTAGAATTTTGTGAATTTTATGGGTTGGTGGCAAAAGTATTTGACTATAAAGAGCTTCTTAGGGAATAAGGACAAAAAAAGAGTTCAATTAGTATTTATGGAAACAAGTCTATATGATTTAGTGGTGGTCGAGGTTAATATTCTTGGAACTTCTGTTTACCTTGCTCTAAAATGGAAATCACTTGAAATCAAAAGGAAAGTGCAAGCACTAACTACTTAGATGCAATATAATTTTGATATTTCCAAAGCATAGGAATTTTCTATTTTCTTGATTTAGGTTAAATATCTTACTTTACCACCATAACATAGGATTCCCATAAAGGGAAGAGATTTAGGGGTCAAATTACTGTAAGTACCATAATACATGGAGTCACCCTACAAACTTATATTAGGGATTCAAGAATGTTATTCAAGATCGGATCAACAATGGAATTCTATTGTTTCCTAAAGCTGATAAGACGATGTTAATATATGAAGATTTATTTCCATCAGTTACAACTGTTCATGCAACTAGGTTTGATTTACAAATTTTGCTAGATGTTAAGAGGAAATTAAAGATTATAAAGGATCATTTGGTAACAACCTCAAATTCAGGCATTAGTGTTTTCATTCCTAACTATAGTTTGAAAGTTAATGATAACAAAGAGAATCATAGCATTCTTAGAATCTAGTAGAAAGTAAAGATTGCAGGACCTAATCACAAGATAGAATTCATACAAATCTTTAAGCAAATATCTCTTGCTCAAATTCCTAGCTTTTAGCGTTGATAACCTCGATTTGTATTACTACCTCAAGTACCACCCTCTTATTAATGACATTAAGTGAGGCATTATAAAAATCCAAGGTCATTAACCGGAACGCAAAAGAGAAGACTTCAGTGGTAGAGAGTTTTTGCCCAATCCAAAGGAAGTCAACCCTTATATTTTAAGAAGTCCATCTCAAGTAAGTTGTCTTCAACAAGACCCATTTTTTATGAGGAAAGTACTTAAAACCCAAAAAATATGAAAGATCGTGTAAAATTTATTGATGAAAAGTATATTATAATAAGGGAAAGGCATAATCCTAGATTCCATTTGTCTTTAACAAGACCCTTTTTTTATAAGGAAAGTACTTAAAACCCAAAGAATAGGAAAGAATGTGTAAAATTTATTTTTAAAAAGTATATTATAATAAGGGAAAGGCGCAATCCTAGATTCTATAAGAAATCCTCCTAATTAAAGAGCCAAGATGAAATTCCCAGTGAGTTCTTTATAGTAGGAGAAACTCATGTTTAATTTCTATGTGCCATTTTTTTTGTGAAACTTCCTACTTCTTTTAGAAAAACCTATGGGAAGAAAGTATAACCCATACATGAGAAAAAATGCAAAGTATCTATGATGGCTACGGATCCAAGAATTCTAGAGAAGGTAGTTTTAGAGAAACTGATTGATAATCAAGATATAAGGCCTTTGTATATTAATGGCCAGCCAACCTTGGGAAGCTTGGTTAATAATGGATTGAATGTAAATATTATATCGACTTAAATGAAAAAAATATTATGTAAATTTGATCCTGATAGAGATGTCTATTATTGCATTTACTAGGGAGGCTCCTAAGGCACGAGGAATTCTTTCTGTGATTGTCAAAGTAGAAGGAAGTCTTCATTAGTAGCTATCTTTATTGTGGACACATAGGCAAGTTATCAAGTTTCATTAAGGAGAGATTGGATCTATTCTAATTAATATATTCCTTCGTATCTTCAACAACATTTGCTTTTGTGAAAAGCAATGAAGTCGAAATTGTTTTGGCTGATTCTTAACCATTTCATTCTAGAATGGATATAGTAGATGCAAAATTCTATGATTATTAAGTGACACCAATTCAAATTCCAAAATTATCTCATGGAGAATGTTCAAAAAACAAAGGTGAAGAAAAGTTAAGGTCAGAGACAAAAATTTTGGTGAAGAAGATTGTCAATGTGCTTGTTAATAGGCCGATGGAGGTTTTAATTATAGAGGAACTTGATGAATAGACTTTCATAGAAAAAATCTATAGCAACTACAACCCCATAAATTAAGTTTCAAACGTAACAAATCATGGAGAATTCTGAAGATTTAGAAGTGAGTGAGAATGTTGAGTTGGTTTTTAAGGAAGAAGAATTCTCAATTACTAATGATGGTCAGTTAGACGATTTAGAATTTTCCCCTATAAATATTGATGACTTTGGAATTCAAAATCAAGAACCACTCAAAGAAATAAATTTGAATAGGTTAAAGAGAAACTCAGAGTGTGTTTGTTATTAAAAATATTGATCCAAAAATAAGAATGGAATTAGTTAAACTTATAAAGGAATTTAAAGATTATTTTGCCTAGAATTATATTAAAATGTCAAGATTAAGTAGAAAGTTGGTAAAACCTATGCTTCTTATAAAGATTGGTTTTTTTCTTTACCATCAACCTCCTAGATATTGGTCCAAATAAGTCAAGTTAAAAATCAAAGAAGAGATTGAGAAGTTGCGTAAGGTTGGTATTATTTGATTAGCCATATATACTAAATGGTTAGCCAATGTTGTACTTGTAGTAAAGAAAAAGGCAAGCAAAGAGTTTATATTTCCATTGGGGATTTGAATGTTATCATTCCCAAATATGTGTATATGATGTCAATTATTGATTCTTTAATTGATGCAACGACTAAACATTTCTTGTTTGCCTTTATGGATTGTGTTTCTGCCTATAATATGACTTTTATAACTGATGATGATATCGCTAAAGCGAACATCAAATGTTTTGGATTAATATGAACATTTGAATACATTGTGATGTCTTTTGGCTAAAAAATTCTAGAGCCACCTGTTAGAGGGCTATGAATGCTATCTTTCATGATCTACTAGGCTACACTTTAGAAGTTTATATAAATGATATTCTTACTAAGTTTAAGAAGAGTATAGACCATATCCATAATTTAGGGGAATCTTTTCAAAAGATGAGAACATATAATTTGAAGTTAAATAGTTCAAAGTGTGCTTTTATAGTAAAAGCAGGAAATTGTTTAGGTTTCTTGGTCCATCAGAAAGGGATTGAATTAGACAAAAATAAGGTAAAGGTGATTCTAGAAGTAACCACCTCAAAATAAGATGGAACTTTAAAGTTATTTAGGCTAATTAAATTATGTCAAAAGATTTATTGTTAATTTGGCCAGTGAAATGAAAGAATTCTCATATCTATTAAAGTTAAAAAAACATCTAAAGAATTTCATTAGGAAGAAAGGCATTAAGCAATATTTGATAAGATTAAATAATGTTTAATTAAGCCTCCAATTTTGATGCTACCTTGGAAGGGAATACCTTTAAAGTTATATATTTCAACCATAGAGGAATCTATTGGGTGCTTACTAGCCAAAATAATGAGGCATGTCACTAGTAGACTATTTATTATTTAAATAGAATTTTGATGCTAATAGAAAGAAGCTATATCCCTATTATGAAATTATGTTTGGTGTTGTATTTTTCCTACTCAAAATTAAGACATTATTTACTTAAAAATCAAGTTTGTGTGGTTTTGCAAATTGATTTGATGGAATATATCCTGAACAAACTAGTTATTTTGGGGAATATTGGAAAGTGATTCATAACACTTATAGATTTTAACCTAGTTTATTATCCTCAAAAGTCAGTAAAGGGTCAAGCATTGGCTAACTTCTTGGCAAGCCTATTAAGTCAAAAATTGACTTTACGTATTGAATGATTTTGATGACAAACAAAAAGAAGACAAAAAGGAAAAGCAGACGAATTACACATTAATGAAAAATAGAAGAAAGCTTTATAGAAAAACAGACGAAAGCTTATGCGGAGAAAAACAGAAGAAAGTTATGCAGAGAAAAACAGACGAAAGCTATGTGGAGAAAAACAGACAAAAGCTAAGCTGAAAAACAGATGAAAGCTTTACAAAAAAATAGACGAAAGCTATGCGGAGAAAAACAGACGAAAGCTATGCGGAGAAAAACAGACGAAAGCTATGCGGAGAAAAAATAGACGAAAGCTATGCGGAGAAAAACAAGACAAAAGCTAAGCGAAAAAATAGACAAAAGTTTATATAAAGAAAAGCAGACAAATGCTTTATGGAAAAAACAGACAAAAGCTAAGAGGAAAAACAGACGAAAGCTTATGCGAAGCTGAAAAACAGACGAAAGCTTACGCGAAGGAAAAACAGACGGAAGCAAAAGTCAGACGAAAGTAAAAGTCAGATAGAAGCAGAAAAACAGACGATACTAAAAGCAGACAAAGAAAGTCGAAGGTATCAGTCTGAGGAAGTTACAGAGCGCAACTGTCTAACCGTTTCTTTAAAGAATCAAGAAGCAGTTGGAGACTCGACTATAAATAAGGAGTCGGAGTCAAGAAGAATAACTTTTTAACTTTGTGATATACAGAGATATTATACGCGATAATACACAAAGTACTGTGCGATCATTAAGAAAGCAATATTTTGTTGTAAACAAGTTCTATATAATTTTCAAGTTTGAAAGTGTTACAGATAGCCTAAGGAGGCTAAGCGTAAAAGAGTACCTACTCTAAAGGGACCTGAAGAGGCTCAGTGAAAGAATACTTATAATCGTTTGAAGATAGTGAAAAACTCAGAAGGATCTCTGAGGACTGGACGTAGCCCACGGTTTGGGGTGAACCAGGATAAAATCACTGTGTCAAAA
>JANZLX010000008.1:30169866-30182266 GCA_025531955.1 Erythroxylum orinocense | reverse complement strand
CTGAGCAGCTATAGGATCTTTCAGGCTCTAAAAATATCGAAAATCCCTCAAAACATGATGTTTTAAGTGTCTGCACGTCTGCCTAACGTAGACTATGATCGTGGCCTAATTGTGGTCCTGTAGGCCACAATCATGGGTCACATCTAAGCCTTCTATCACGATCATGGCAAGCATGCCACGATTATGGGTCATGTCCTGGACTTCTATCACGATCGTGGCATGAGCCAACTTTGGTGCCTCTGTCACAATTGTGGCCTAATGGGCCATTGTTTTGACCCGAGTGTCTCCAAAACTTCTTTATTCTTTGATGTTGACTTGACCTTGAAACACTAACAAGCATATTAAGGTACCTCAAAAACATAATAATTAATCTCAAAGACTCATACTAACCCATAAAACACTTAAAACATAAATAATTAACAAACTAATACAATTCTAACCTAAACACATACTAAATGATTGAATTAACAATTAAATACATGTTAAACTAAGTCCTAAAACATGATGCAATTTACACTTATCAAGATCCCTACACTTAAACGTTTGCTTGTCCTCAAGCAAACAAAACAACAATCACACAAAATCACACAACACACAATACAGTAATGAGACAATGGCTTTAACTTCATAAAATAAATTTAATTTTAAACACAATAATTCAAGTTATATTAAATCATTAACAAGCAAAATCCGCATCTAAAGGCTTTGAACTAAATATACTTATTAATCTAGATCCAAGTGCTAAATTATTTACCCTTTTCGTTTGCATACACACATTAGTAATTCTTTGGTCATTCAATCTATGTAACTACTCCTAAGTACATGTTCATGAAAAGTCAAGCTATTTACAAGTTTGGTAAGTTTTATTAGAAAACACTTTATTTTAATTTTTTATTATTTATTTATTTTAATTACTTTTTGTAAACATGGACTTAGTCTTTTTATGTGGAGGCAAACATTGGTGATGAATGTCGATCCGATTACTCAACTAAGCCATTTTTTAAGTTGTTTTGTTGGAATGTTATTATAGCCTTTTGATGCGAAGGCATAGATTTATGATGCGTGTCGATTTGGTTACTTAACTACATCATGTTCTCAACTGACTACTAGCTATATTCATAACCCGAAGGCCAGCAGAATAGTAATTTATCTAAAATTAATAATCACAAATATTTTTTATTGCCTACCTTGTTGCTTTAACTACTTGTTTTCATGAAAAAAAAATACTAGCAAAGCTACTTAAGTCGAAAGACCTAAAATTATGAATAAATGTGAAAATTTAAAGGGTGAAAAATTATCACTAAATTCTAACTAAGCAGTATATTTAGCTAAAGAACCCAATTCACTAATTTTGCGAGCTAATGAATCTTTACAACCTAATAGAATATGTTCAAAATTAAATCAATTTCAATCCATCTAAACCATTGACACATTCACACGATTCACAAAATGCAACCTAACAAACTATCATATAATATGAAAAATTCACATTCAAAGCAAAACACATGACCCCTTCCCACACTTGAACAATACATTGTCCTTAATATGAGAAGGAGGCAAACAAACACACATAGCAAGAAGAAACATAAATTAAAGTGATAACAAAAAGTAAATAAAGACTAAATTAAAAAAAAAGGGTTAGCACTAAGCCTCACGGTGATGGAGGTGGCAATTAGATGCCTTGAGACTCAAAGTAACAACGGATACGATGTATATCCTGGCTCTAATGTCGTTATATTCAGACCACCTTCTTAATTCTTCAAGAGTTCTCTGCAATTGTATCTATAATTACCTTAGTGTTTACGAAGATTGTTTCAAGCACTTTTTCCAGCCGGTTCGTCTGTTTCTTCTTCCTCCTCAGACTCCTCATTAGTCGAATCCTCTTCTTGTTGTTGTTGAGCACTTGAACTACTTGACTACTCCTGATCTTGACATGTGTCTTGACAGTAATATCCCGAAGTTAGATATTATGGGATTTCAGGATTTTAGCTCGCTACAGATGATGATGGTTCATGAATTAAGGACGGTAGATTGTGATTCTGTTGCACTCAACTCCATAGTAATCAGCTAGGGGTCGAAACCAAGTAACCCATTCCTAAGTTATTACTCCTCTTATGTCAAGTAGCAATAATTACATTAAAGATATAGGTGGTTGTGCAAACTAGGATGTTATGGTCCATGCACCACAACATGAAAAGTTCTTTTGTCGAATACTTGTTGGTTTCCATTTTGTCAAAAACAGCTTGACACAGGAATTTGTGTAGTAACAAGTGTCTGTGACTCCTAATGATGATGTTGTGTGCATTCTTAGCATCGAAATGCTCTAACCTAGTTAGTTCAGTCCAGTAGGGGTGACACAGAAATTATCGTGCTGATTGACTATGGACGATTTGGGGAAACCACAAATTTCATATAAAGCCTCATAATTAAGCTCATAAGGTTGTCCTCGCAACCTAAACCACAATTCCCTCATTTTATTAGATTTGTACTGAAGGGATGTAAAGAATTCTAAGGTAAGTTCCTCGTAAACTGGGTATTGAAATTGAATAAACTATCCTTATTGGATTCTCTCTGTTAAATTTTCGACCTTGTCTCACAATTCTAATATATTTAAAGTCTCAAAATGAAAATACTTTAGAACCATAATTTGCTTGTTGCGAAGAGAATGAAAGCTGGTACTTCCCTCATCTGAGAAGATCTGGAAAGGTGCCTCGTAGTCAAATGCCCTGTTCCTTTTCCCTCATCTTGAGATTTGATTTTGCCTTAATGATTGATCGTGCTTTACTGACTGCTTAATACGTGACATACTGACTTGCGAGTAGGTAGAAGTTAAAAGGTACTAGAAGTTAGGAATTTAGGTAGAGAGAAGTGAAAGTGTTTAGAGGCTCTAAAATTAGAGAGGTAAAGTTAAAATGAAAGTGAGTGAAAAAATGAATATATAGGTGAATGAAGGGTAAAATGGTAAAAAAATTAAACTAAAATCTACGTGTTCCAGTTTTACCCTACTGTAGGCCACAATTGTGACTTATAAGCTTTCCACCAATTTTTAAATTTTCTCTTCTTTTGTCCTTATCCACTTTTCCGAAATCACTTCTCAACTGTTTATGGCCCTTTCTCATCTCTTTTTCTTACTTCCTCAATCATCAAATTCATGTTGAAGTCCTATACCTTCCCGATTTTATTATAATGAAACAACCTAACTGTAGAATTCAACTATCTAAAAATCAATAAAATAACATCATATTAACAATCCATGGGTTGCCTCCCATGTAACGCTTCTTTTAATGTCAGTAGCTCGATGCTTTGCTTGTGCTCAACGTGGTTCAAATGAATCATGCAATGGTAGCGCAATCATCAATCTTACAATTTGCACATGAGCTACCATGCCCTGGATTCCACGTTACCTCTGATTCTCCTTCCTTCGCCTTCTTCTTTGCGATTGTTTCTTTCTAAATGCATTCCCAGTATCCTCAATATCTTCCTATTGTCCTCAATGTTAGGTTTCCTAGATATTAGTTGGAGGTAAGGGAGAAGCGTTATCTTTCTTCATCACTTTGAAGGTTATTTGACACTTGTCAGTCCTAGAGTTAGTTCACCCTATCAATGTCAATTATGGAGCGAGCAGTAGCCAAGAATGGTCGTTTAAGGACCATAGGGGTTTTCACATCTTCTCCAATATGCAATATATAGAAGTTTGTAGGGAAGGTAAATATATTGATCTGCACTTGGACATCCTTAATAATCCCCTTCGGTCGATGAACTGTTCTGTCTACCGTCTTCACCAACATCTTTGTTGGTTCTAACTCTCCTAACCCCAATTTTTAACTAAAGGTATAAGGCATCATATTAATACTCGCCCCCAAATCTGCAAATGCCTGTCTATGTTGACTCCATTGATACTATAAGGAATGTAAAAATCCCCTGGGTCCTCTTTCTTTTGTGCTATGTTAGGGTTTTCTTCCGCTATGCGGTCCTTAACCTTCTTCTTGTTTGATTCCTTTAGTGTGAGCTTTATTTGTAGATATTCCGCTATTTCTTCAACCTTGTTTAATTTAACCTCCTTAGAATTCCTTACTGCCCTACTTGAAATTAAATTCCACTGATCTATAATAAGGTAAAAAAATTCAGGTCGAGGTTCCTCGATTGGCTCAATTATGAGGTCACTAAAAAGGAATTTTATAATTGTTTGTTCTTCTCCATTATATCCATCTTCCGTCGCATGTTTGAGTTTCTTTTCCTAGGTTTGAGTAATGGCTATGATCCGTTCCTTTGGGTTAGACTCGGTATTGCTTGGAAGGGTTCCTACATTCGGAGTAGAAATTGCCTTCGCTAGTTGACCTACTTGGACCTCCAGATTGTGTATTGAAGAGGCGTGGTTCTTAGTGACTTGCTCGAATTTTCTTTTAAGCCTCCTATATGCATCCTTTATGCCTTTAATTTTATCTAAAATCTTATCCAAATTAGATTCCATTAAGCTTGGTTTATCTTGTAGGAAGCCTGGTTGTCCTTGAGCTCTGAACTGTCCTCTAGCATTGTTTATCCACGAGAAGTTAGGGTAATTCTTCCACCTAGAGTTGTATGTATTGGAGTAGGGATCATTTCCCCCTTCTCTGTATTGAGCTCCCATATAATTCACTTGCTCTAGATTGCTTTCTTCTTCAAAAAACACTCCATTATATCATGGTCCATTTTATCTACAAAGTTCACACTTACGTAGTATATGGTTGCCGTCCCTTTTAGTAGGGATAGATGACAAAACAAAGTAATCCTGTCTCATATATGTGTTTGGTTGTTATCTCAGGTATTTTGTCTCTGTCTCCGGATGACAGAAACAAAAACTTTTGTTCCTTTGAATCCGAAACAAAACAAAAGCCATTGTCCAAAATTACCCCCTCCTCTGTCGGCAGTCATCCTAAGGTTGTCTCTCGCACGCCCCCCTTCTCCCTCAACAAAATCACTCCTCTATCTTGGCAGTCAAGTCTCTACGCTTCTCAGCTCGAGCCATGGTGTGACCTTCATGGCAAGGTGGTGTTCGTCACCGGAGTGTCCTCCGAGTTAGGTCGAGAGTTTTGTGTTGACCTGGCCAAGGCCGACTGTCGAATTGTGGTTGTCGCTCGCCGCATCTACCGCCTCATGTTGCTCTGCAACAAAACTAACCAACTTGGTGGCCTTTCTTCTTCTTCACCGAAAGAGGAGGTTAGTGATAAGCGAGCATTTGTATTGGAGCTTGACGTGTCCTACAATGGACCCACCATCGATAATTCCACACAGAAGGCGTGGGACGTGTTTGGGAGGATCGACGCCTTGATTAATAACGCTGGTGTTAGAGGTACGTACTTTCTACTGATTGCCTCTTTATCGTGTATCTTTTTCTGGGTTTGATTTTGTTTTTACAATTTTTAAGATATTGACTTGTTGTTGATTTAAAATCTCATTTTTGATAGATTTCTTCTTAAAAGGTGTAAGCATATCTCCTGCTGGCCAGAAATTTTGAATATTTAGTGAATTTGCGTAAGGAATTATGGTAAAAAAAGTGAAATTTAAGTTCTTAAATACAAACTTTCTCTTAATACATGTATATGCGATCTGTTGAGTTGATTAAACTCATGTGAGGATGGTGATTCAATAGGGGATTTTGATTTTGCAATTTCTGCATTATTGGTATAGGGGTTGGTTCTTAAATGTATTTGTTTTTTTCTAGGTACCCCCCCTGGATTTGTCTGAGGAGGAATGGAACAATGTGTTACAGAACAAATTTAACAGGATCATGGCTGGTGTCTAAGTATGTCTGTACGAGAGTGATTAATGCCAAAATTGGAGGGTCAGTTATTAACATTTCATCAATTTCTGGTCTCAATCGCGGGAATTTACCTGGAGGTGTTGCATATGCTTCTTCAAAAGCTGATTTAAACACGGTGACAAAGGTGATTATGTCATTTGACATGATTCTGTACCAATTCAATGGTTTTGGTTTTGATTGGATTGTTGTCCTTGCTGGTTGCTGAATGCGATTATATCATTTGTCATGATGGTTGTTGCAATTGAAATTATGTTGCTTTAATTTGATTATATGCTCACAACCCGGTTGCCAAATTAGATATCTCAAGAGTGTTTATATACGCGGGTGGCTCTGTGCATATCCAATCAATAAAGATTTTGGTATAGTTATGGTGGATGAATATGCAGCCACTTAACCACACCAAAACCATGTAGTCTGATGAAAAGTTGGTGGAGGGGAATAAAGGAGTAGGAATAATTAAGTGGAATGATAAAGTGTGAATGAAAAAAGAGCTTCAATGAAGATGGACCACAGATACCAATCGATCAATCGATCATGGATGGTCTTTCGGTAATTGTGAGTACAATAAGCAAGGGCTCTACCAGCTGAAAATATTCAGAAGAGATACTGTCTAATACAATTGCAGGAGCTTATATTGAAAATTTTGTTGTAACCTCTATTTTTTAGTCTTTGTGAACATGACTATATTTAAAGATTATATGGAAACAAGGTGTTTATTAAGAATCTATGGAGACTTATTCGTCTTTATTGATAGATTTGCCTAACTCTTTTATGGTTACAATGTTCTTTATATACATGATGAACTTTGCATCTTTTCTGACTAGTTTGAGATGCCAATGAAGAATATGAATTGTTTATAATAAAGTTATTTTAATTTTATTTTTTAAATCAACATTGTTTTAATATTGACTTTTTAAATCGACATTGTTTCAAGTAGGTATTTTTACAAATTAGGATGATGTAAAATTGGCAACTGAGGGGTTTCTTAATGCTAGATTCAAGAGGTATCGGACTTTGGATGAAACAAAGAGTGCTTATGTCATGGACCCATATAGGCGGACTCGTCGTAATGACGACGTTGTTCCTACCGCCAATGAACCCTCATCAATGCCGAATCAATTTGCATTTCCAACAAATGAACAAGTCATTGAAGTTGCAACTTTTTAGACAAAAATAGCATGGAGTCAAGCATTTTTACTCATTGCCATTGGAGTCATTTTGGGAATTATTGTTAAGGACATTATTAATAAGGCTTTAATGTATCTTTAACCAATTATGTAATTAATGACATGAATGCTTAGATGTTTTATTTGAATGTATGTTGAACCTATTATGTAATTAATTATATGAATGCTTAGATGTTTGATTATATTTTTATGTACTGAAATTTCTAATTCGTAGGATTTTTTTGATTCAAAAACTTGATGTATGTAAGTTTTTGGTATCTCATTTGATTAATGAAATATTTAAGTTTCTCATTTTATTTCTTATATAATGTTTAATTTTTTTTTATTATTATCAATTTATTATTATCATCATCATCATCATTATTATTATTATTATTATTATTATTATTATTATTATTATTATTATTATAAATTTTGTATTTATTATTATTATTATTATTATTATTTGATATGAATTTTTTATTGTTATTATTATTATTTGTTAACTTTTTTACTAATATAAATCATTCGTAATAAAATTATCAATGAGTTACATATTTATAATCATATTAAACAACAAGGGTATTTTCGTCATTGACACAATTTTTATGTTCTGTCCACTTCAACCAAACACATTTCTGTTCTCGAGATGAAGACAGTTTTTTTTATCTGTTTTGTCCATCACAACCAAACATCTCACTGTCTTCAATTTTAATTATGTTTCGTCTTTAAATATTTGTTCCGTTCCGTCTCCTCATATGGGGGACAGCAACCATACGCAGCATTAGCGTCCTTATAGGTGGAGACGGATGATAGAGACACAAAAGTTTGGTGCCCTGTAATGTTTGCTTGCTGTTCTCACCCATTTTTGTTCTATCTTTAGAGGACAAGGACATAAATTTTTTGTTCGTTCCAAGACTGTGGTACAAGATTTCTTATCCTAAGGACAAAAATAAAACACATAAGGAAATGTCAGGAATACCCCTCCCCCACATAAACAATTTTTTATTCTTAATTATATTATTAAACTCATCATCATCATAATCATAATTTCATCAGCATCAGCATCATCATAATTATGATTATGATTATGATTATGATTATGATTATGATTATGATTATGATTATAATTATGATTATTATGATTATGATGATTATTATTATTATTATACAAAATTAATTTTCTTATTATTGATACAATTAAAAAATTACAAATACACTTCAAATAAATATAGATACAATTATAAAATAATCAATGAATTACATCTTTCCAATCATATCATACTGTAGGGGCATTTTTGTCATTAACATTGTTTTTTGTTTTGTACACTGCAATTAAACACAATTTTGTTCTCGAGATGGAGGTAGTTTTTTTTCTATTATGTCCATCGCAACCAAACACCACACTGTCTCCAATTTTTGTTTTGTTCCGTCTCCAAATTTTCGTCTCGTTTTGTCTCTGCATATTGAAGACAGTAACCAAACATAGCGTTAAGTTGCATGGCTTTTACGAGAGCTGAGGACGAAGCCTTCATGTTGTTGAGCTGTCGAGTTAAATTATCAATTTTTGCTTGCATCTACATCATTTGATCAACAGCTACAATTCCTTTTTGTTCTCAAAAAGTAGTGGTTACTCTACTCCATTCATTCGTCCATAGGCATCTATTACTTGTCATCTCCTCTATCAACTCTTCCGCTTCATCTACTGTCTTTCTCATCAATGATCCTCCTGAAGTTGCATCAATCGTGCCTCTCGTATGTGCGATTACTTCGTTATAAAATGTTTGTAATAAGAATCCTTTGGGTAAGTTATAGTGTGGGCACTTCCATTGCAAATCCTTGTTTCTTTCCCACGCTTCATAAATCGATTCCCTGTCACTTTGCTGGAAGTTAGTAATCTCCTTGATAATCTTAGTTGTCTTAGTACGGGGAAAGTACTTGTCTAAAAAGGCACGAACTAGCTGATCCCATGTGGTGGCATTAGATGGGTTGAGAGAAAGATACCAAGTCTTTGCTTTATCTCTAAGGGTAAAAGGAAAGAGCCTAATTCTGACCACATCTTCCAACATCTGATGGTACTGAAAGGTATCACAAATTTCAAGGAATTTCACTATATGTGCATTAGGATCTTCATTTGTTAGTCCATAGAACTACACATTCTGTTGAAGCGTGTTTAGGAGGGTTGGTTTAATTTCAAAAGGTGTTGCTTATATAGGTGGCCTAGCTACTCCTTGGTGAGTCGCATTGAATCCTGGACTCATGAAGTCCATAAGGGTTCATTGTTGACGTCTTTGGTTCGCTTCGTGGTCCAAATCTTGCTAAAATTCCTCAGCCATTATTGCTGATTGAGTGATGTCTAACTCTAAAGTTTCAGCTGCATAACTTGATCTTCTCGTGACTCTTGTGTACATGCAAGAGCACGATTTCAGAAATAGAAAGAAAGAAAGAACAAAAAAAACAAAAAACTAACTAAACACCTTAAATTACAGAATCAAAGTAATCACCTCCCCGACAATGGTGCCAAAAACTTAATTGAGTTGTTGATGTGTATCAATTTTAATTAATTAGCCTTGATAATCCGCAAGCTCATGATTCATTCGCGTAGCACCTAAGGTGTCGATCCCATGAAGAGGGATAATGTAATCCTAAAATCTAAGGCCAAAACAAATCGCAAAATTCAAAATGTAACATAACTAAAATAAGAATTCAATTCAATTAAGCAAATCAATTCAAGAGTCAATCACAAAAATATTAATAATTTAGCAGTTGCAACACACACACAAGAATCAACCTAAAGGAATTACCAATTGAGAGAAAGGGAATTTTAACTATCCTTAATGCTAACCTATTTAGTTATGAATTACAGGATATTGGTTCTAGACGATCCTAGGGTTAATTACTCTCTCTCGAGTTATAACCATTAACCCTAAATTATAAGCACTAATGAGATTATGGAAGTTGCAATTTCTTAATTAACAACCTATCCAAAAACCTAATTAGATATGAAGTTGTCTAATAAACTATCGGAAACCTGTGCAAGATCTCTCTTCGCATAATTTACCGATTTTATTTAATTCTTGTTCTATTAAATCACCAAATCTTGTTAACCCAATTTAATTATTTTTCATTCGATTCACCCTCTCAGTTTATTATCAAATTATGCACATCCATAATTAAATCACAATAAATCCAAATAACATATAAATAATCAGATTTCATTAAATCAAAGGTAAAACCCCAAAGGTGAGTTTAGAAACATCATCAACATCCAAAAATCATATCATCAAATGTTATTCCAATTCTATACAATAATAAAACTAGAAATAGTAGGAAATATGAATTGAACGGATGACGGGAGGCAGTAACGTTGGAAAACCCCTAATCTGGGAAGTACTTCGAGTTGGCTTCTTCTCCTCTTCTCTCTTCCTTCTTCTCTTTCTCTATCTCTGGTTAATCCTCTTAGGTTTCTCTAAAAGTGGTTGATGCAAAAGCTCCTCTCTACCTCTTTGCCTTATTCTTTAAAAACCTTTTGTGTTTTGAGCAGCCTAGGAATTTTTTGGGTCTAAAAAGTCCAAAATATTCTTCGAAACTTGACATTTTTGAGTGTCTGCACATCTGCCCGACGTAAGTCACACACGACCATAACAAGGAGACCATGATCGTAAGCCATGTCTTGGGCTTCTGTCAACATATAGGCCATGATCATGGGCCAACTATGGTGCTTCTATCACGATCGTGGTCTGTTATGCCATGATCGTGGGCTGCTGTTTCGACCCAAGTATCTCCAAAACTTCTCCGTTCTTCGATGTTAATCTTGAAACACTAACAAACACGTTAAGGTATCTCAAAATTATAACAATTAAGCTTAAAGACTTGTACTAACCCATAAAACACTTAAAATATATATAATTAAGAAACTAACACAATTTTAACCTAAACACATATTGAGCAATTGATTAAATACATATTAAACTAAGCCCAAAATCATGATGCAACTTACACTTATCAACACCAAAGATGTTTAGCTACATATGATAGAAAACAAAATCAAATATAAATAGAAAGAAAAACATATAAAAGACAAAAAGTTCATAATTCAAAATCTCCCTATATCTCTTACCAAATGTTTTTGCAAGGTAGAGGTTTGATCTTATATTCTAATGGATCATTCCATGATTTCTTCATGTTTTTCACTTCTCTGATTCAAAATTGCCCCTTCTGAATGATCTCTACGTTTGGAATAGATTCTGAATGTTTGCTCCTCTATTTTTCCTTTGATCACATCTTTTTATAGTAATTTGTAGGGTTTTATGAGATACACGAGCGTGTACTAGATCGTGTATAGTCCAAAAACTCCTAAATTTGTGATTCTACAAGGCCTAAGGAATTTACACAACCAGATACATGGTTTCAAAGAAAAGTTTCAGGGTCCAATATAAATGGCCATATATATTGGACCCTGATACTTTTCTTGGAAGTTAGAGTTATTATATGTGAAAATGTTGGAAGTTAAAAGTTGGAAAATGAAATTGAAACATGTTCATTAAGTATGTTTCGGTGTTTTAGCCATAACTTTTGCTCTAGTTGTCCAAATGAGATGATTCTTGATTTGGATTAAACTAGAGCAACAGAGTTACAAATTTTCTAGTGAAATCAAGTTTTGATTCAGTCTTTAAGAATTTCAATTTTGGGATAGAAGTTGAGCACAGAATATTGTTTCTGTAACATCCCGTTCTCAGCGGGAAGGGTAAAATAGTAAATAGGATTAATCATTGAAAGACCAAAAATGCATTTTCATGCTTATGTATATCGTGGCATACACATACATGGGAATAGTGACATTTTTGCACATGAAACTAATTGTACATGCATTCATTGACAGTCCGGGTATAATTGATGATATATGTGATTGTTTTGAGAATTGTGGGTTATCGGTATTGAAAATTGTTTTAGAGAGTGGCATTATTGATTTAGTAATTTTGGAAAATTTTAGGAAATTTTTTTGAAAATTTTGGGGGTAAATTTTGGACTAGAAAAAATGTCGAGTGGCAGACCAATTTAGAAATGACAGTAGAATTTATTTTCAAATTGCATTGGAATTTTGGAGACATGACTTGTCATTAATTAAGGAATTATAGGAATTGGAATTGGGTTTAAATGGATGAATTAATTAGAGTAGAAAAAGGGGATGATTTAGAATTTGGACATGTGGCAAGTGACAAGTGTCACTTGCCAAGCCATGTCTTATTAATAGCCATGTGTTTAATTTTGAACCCATTTACTCCCTCTCACGATACTTATCTCTTAAGTAACCTTTGGAGCTTTGTTTTGGGTTCTTTTCTCTCCATTTTCGTGGCTCATCTCCCTCTCTTCATCTCCTTCTTGCTTTGGTGATTTCCTACTTGAAACCTTGCTCCATCTTTCACTCTCTACT
>JANZLX010000008.1:30083481-30094878 GCA_025531955.1 Erythroxylum orinocense | reverse complement strand
AGTGGCGGAAGAGGTCGTGACAAGGCTGGCATACCACGAGCCAATGTCACTCAGACATTGGCAACAGAGCGGGGTCACGGAGGCATCACAGATTCTGACAAGAAGGGACTTAGTGGGCTGAATGATGAACAATGGAGCACTTTGCTGGGAATTTTGAGCTCACAAAAGCATGCATCTAATGAAAGGTTGATTGGTAAGCAAGGAATTTTACCTTGGATAATTGATTCAGGGGCTTCTCACCATATGACTGGCACAAGTGCTTGTCTGAGAGATTTGTCTGACATTGTACCATGTTCAGTTGGATTGCCAAATGGTGAAGAAGCTGTAGCACTAAAAGAAGGAACGGTGTATCTTGGAGGAGGATTGAAATTGCAACACGTTCTTTTTGTGCCTAATTTGAAATATAATTTGATTTCTGTTTCACAACTTCTTAGTGACTCAAATCTGGTAATGCAAATCACTGACAAAATATGTGCTATACAGGACCGAAATACGAGGAGGCTGATTGGAGCGGGTGAACAACGCATGGGGCTGTACTTTCTTAAAGAGGTGGTTTCAGCAAACGCATGTCAAGTTTCTGGAGTTGCAGATTTCGATCTTTGGCATAGGAGAATGGGTCATCCATCAAATAAGGTGCTAGAGCTGATTTCTGTAGAAAATAAATTTAGTAAAAATAGTAGGAATTTCAGTTGTGATGTTTGTTTTAGAGCAAAACAGACTAGAGAGATGTTTTATTCTAGTGACAATAAAGCCAAAGATTGTTTTGATTTAATGCATTGTGATTTATGGGGACCTTATAGAGTTTCAGCTTCATGCGGAGCCAATTATTTTTTGACTATTGTTGATGATTGTTCGCGTGCTGTCTGGATTTATTTGCTGAAAGGAAAATATGAAGTTGCTTGTGTTCTTAAGAGTTTCATTGCTATGATTAAAAGACAGTTTGAAAAGGACGTGAAAATTATTCGGAGCGATAATGGCAGCGAATTTACGTGTCTTAGAGAATATTTTGACAAGCATGGCATATTGCACCAAACCTCTTGCGTAGGAACTCCCCAACAGAATGGGCGTGTTGAGAGAAAACACCGACACATACTTAATGTGGCTAGAGCTTTGATGTTTCAGGCACACTTGCCAATCGATTTTTGGGGTGAATGCATTCTTGCAGCTGGATACTTAATTAATAGAACACCTTCTGCAGTTTTGACAGGAAAAACTCCTTATGAAATTCTCTTTGGACAGCCTCCCTCCTATAATCATATTAGGACTTTTGGGTGTCTTTGTTATGTGCATAAACCACTTCGAGATAGGGATAAATTTGCTAGTAGAAGTCGTAGGTGCATTTTTATAGGATATCCTTTTGACAAGAAAGGATGGAAAGTATATGATTTAGAAACATCTGAATATCTAGTCTCAAGGGATGTGGTGTTTGTAGAAACAAATTTTCCGTATCCTACACAAGTGTTTACAGATGATAATTCCACTAGAAATATTGATGGGTTGAACATGAATAAGGATTGGGAAAACGTAGAAGAAGATCAAGAGGTATTGGACAGTGACAAACCTCTTGGAAACAGTGTTGCTACTAAGGAAAATTCTGGAGATATCGCTGCCGGCAATGGGGAAGAAAATTTAGAAGGAGAGGATGTGCTTGTAGAACACCAGCTGGGCCGAGGACACAGGATTAAACAATCATCAACTCGTCTGAAAGATTATGTGACAAATAACGTGAGAATCAGCCCCTCTACGTGTTCACCTCTTCAATCGGCTTCTTCAGGTATTTCTTATCCCATAGCCAATTTTGTTAATTATGATAAGTTTTCTTCGCAACATCGGTCCTTCTTGGCTAGCATCACTGCAGATTCAGAACCAGATTCATACTATGAAGCAGTCAAAGATAAAAGATGGCGAGAAGCTATGAAGAAAGAAATTCAAGCGTTGGAAGAGAATGGGACATGGACAGTGGAAGACTTGCCGCATGGGAAAAAGGCTATTGGCAGCAAGTGGGTGTACAAAATAAAATATAATTCAGATGGAAGCATAGAACGGTGCAAGGCTCGATTGGTAATTCTTGGCAATAATCAAAAAGAGGGTATTGACTATCATGAAACTTTTGCTCCTACGGCAAAAATGGCCACTATTCGCACTTTTCTCGCAGTGGCTGCTGCCAGGAATTGGGAATTGCATCAAATGGATGTGCAGAACGCTTTCTTACATGGAAACTTGAATGAGGAAGTTTACATGAAAATGCCGCCGGGTTTTGCTTCTGGAAATCTTGGGAAAGTTTGTAGACTTCGTAAGTCTTTGTATGGCTTGCGTCAGGCACCGCGCTGTTGGTTTGCTAAGCTCGCCGATTCTTTGAAGGAGTATGGTTTTAAACAATCTTGCTCAGACTATTCCTTGTTTGCTTTCTGCGACCGGCATGTGCAACTACATGTTCTTGTCTATGTAGATGATCTCATTATTTCAGGTAATGATGCCATGGCTGTGCAAAAATTTAAAACTTATTTGAGCAGCTGTTTTCATATGAAGGATTTGGGATGGCTGAAATATTTTTTAGGCATCGAGGTGGCGAGAAATGCTGAAGGGATTTTTCTTTGTCAACGGAAGTATGCATTAGACATAATCTCTGAGGTCGGTTTGCTGGGAGCCAAGCCAGCGAAAACTCCACTTGAGCAGAATCATAAACTTGCTCTTATCGAAGGGGAGGATGCTCCTGATCCCGCTCAATATCGTCGGCTGGTAGGAAGACTGATCTATTTAACTATTACGCGACCTGAATTGAGTTATTGTGTGCATGTTCTTGCTCAATTTATGCAGCAACCAAAGAAGGGTCATTGGGAAGCTGCATTGCGAGTAGTACGATATCTGAAAGGCAATCCTGGACAGGGGATTCTTTTGCGAACAAAGTCTGATCTCAATCTGTATGCTTATTGTGACTCAGATTGGGCAAGCTGTCCCTTAACAAGGCGCTCCGTAACTGGTTATTTTATTTGTTTAGGCACATCTCCTATTTCATGGAAGACCAAGAAGCAACAGACAGTTTCTCGCTCCTCTGCCGAAGCAGAATATCGGTCAATGACTACTGCTGCTTGTGAACTTAAATGGTTGAAGGGTTTGTTACGATTTCTTGGTGTAGATCATTCTCGCTCCATGCGGTTGTACTGTGACAGTCAATCTGCTTTACACATAGCGGCAAATCCTGTTTATCATGAGCGTACGAAACACATTGAAGTGGATTGTCATTTTATTCGTGAGGAGATACGAAATGGGAATATTGAAACTGCTCATGTGCGTTCTTCTCTCCAGCTTGCTGATATTTTCACTAAAGCTTTGGGCAGTGATCAGTTTCAGTTTCTTCTTAGCAAGTTGGGCATTTCGAATCTTCATGCTCCAACTTGAGGGGGGGTATTGCGGCATCATCTTCGGGCTGCTCCATTTATGCAGCAAATCAGGAACAGTTTTACTTTTATAGGATATCTACCTATATTAGTGGTTGTATTTTTGGTAGTTTTCTTTGTATAGGAAATTTCATATTGTACAGATATAGAAGTTTATTTCCTTTAGGAGTCTTTTGATCTGTATATAAGCTTCAAGCGAATACAAAGTAGATATCTTTTTGATCCTATTGTTTTAGTTTTCTTCAGAACCAAATATGAATCTTATAATTATAATCTCATTATAATTTTATTTGCAACATACACTTATCTCATAAATTTTATCATATATATCTAAATATGTATAAGATAAAGAATACTTTTTAATAATTTGTTATTAAATTACAACTAAAGGGATTGATTGTAAGATATAAATCAATAGAAAGTACAACCAACAATAGTGGTAAGCAGTTAAAAGTCGTGATTACGAGTCCCTAAACTTTGAAGCATCAACCGTTAATGAAGGTAACTGGGCGGTTCAATAATTCAAAGGTGGCGTCCGTAAGAGGACTAAGGAAGAAAGATGGATGGCCACTCCATATCTTTTTTCTTCCTTGGCGTGCGCTTACGAACGTCGCTTGCTCTGAATGCCTAAGTTTACATTGACCGATTCAACAGAAATATTCACTCCGATTGGGCAAGAGGTTGTGGTTCATATTTTCTGACAACGATTTGAGAAATACATACAATCATTAGTCTTTGAGAACATTGCGCCTGTCGTTTTCGTACTTGGTTGAAAATTCAATTGATCTGACCCGTTTGGAGAAAGGTGAACACCATGTCAGTTAGTGTCCAACCGCACCAAAAATCTGACTCGAAGACTGGCAAGGCATAACCTTTTGGGTTTGTGAAATATTGAGGATCAGCTTGGCCCTTGGACTTACTCTTACCTGTTGCTTTCGGTATATAAATGGCAGTGTCTCCCGTGAACTCCTCAACTCATAACAACACTACGAGAAATCAGTTTTGATAAAAAAAATATTAATTAATTATTATCAAAATTAATAATTTTGATATAAATTAGGAAGATTATTAGGAATTTCAATCTTCCTAATTTTACCAAGGGCGTGCATAGTTTATGGGTTTGAAATATAATTGATTAAATATTATTAATTAAAATATATTAAAATTAAAAACAATTAATTAGAATATATTAATTTTGATATAAAAATTTAACACATTTTTATTTTTCTTTTTTAACAATATATTAACATAAAATATAATTAATTAGACTATATTAAATTTTTATTTAAAAATTAAACAAAATTTTATTTTTCTTTTTTACAAAACTATATAAAATATAATTCATTAGAATATATTAAAAGTTGATGTAAAATAAAATTTTAATTATATTTTTGCTATTAATTAGAATATATTAAAATTAAATATAATTAATTAGAATATATTAAAAGTTGGCTATTTAATAAAATTTTCCCTTTTTTAGCAAAAAATATTATTAATTAAATATCATTAATTATAATATAACTAATTAGAATATATTAAAATTTGAAGTAAAGCATATCAATATATTTTTCTTTTTTTATTTTCAGAAAAAATATAATTAATTAAAATACATGAAAATTAAATATAATTAGTTGTAATAGATTAAAAAATACTATTAATGATAATCATTCTTTCATCCTAATTAATCATCATAATTATAATAAATATATACATATTTTTTTATTATATTTATTTATCTTCCTATTAACTATGTTTCGTAGAAAAAAATTAAAATAATTCTTTACTTGATATTTTACTTAATATTTCTTTTCGTCCGTTTTACGACTACCATTTCTTCCTAAACTATCTCGATAAGAGTAAACTATTGGTGAGTAAACTCGCAAATTTGAACAGTCTCAAGTCTTGAATAAGAGTCCGTAAACTTTGAAGTATCAATCTTGAGGGTAACTGGGTAGTTCAATAATTCAACGGTGCTGACCAACTGTCTCTGTCAGTGTTTTGAAAATTCAACTGATCTAACGTTTTGAAAAATGTGAACAACGTGTAATCATTAATTAAATTGATGTGATGTTATAATTATGTAATAATTATATTTAATTATATATAATATTAATAATATTAAAAAATAAAAATATATCAAATAATATAAAAATATTAAATTTATTGAACCAGTGGTCAAAATGTACCGATTCGACCAATCAATTGATCAGTTTTTACCGGTTCTCACTGATTCAATTACGAACCGATTTTTAAAAATCACTCTGACCGTATAGCCGACCGATCACTGGTCGAACCAGTGAAATCGGCCGATTCGATCTAGGTTTGAAAACAATGCTGTTAGGAGATAAGAGCCTCTGTTTAGTTTTATAGTATCTTATTCTGTTCTAAAAATTTCAGTCATTTATTTATATAGGTTCAACGTTTATTTATACGGCATCCACGCGAAATCTACATAAATAAATAGTTGATATTCATAAGACAATATAAAATTTGTTGCTGAATGAATTTTTCAATTATTTTTAAGTTTTTCAATTATTTTCAAATTTGTGCTCTACTTCAAATAAAGATTCACTCAATTTTTATTTGTACATATAGGACAAATGCCTCACATATCATACCTTTTTGTTACCACTTTTTTTTTTAATTCCTTACGTATCTTTCGCCAGGGATTGATTAGGAATCAATTTGAAATTACATCTCTTTATAACATTATTTTAAGATTGAATATTTCAATGTCCAACCGCACCAAAACTCTGACTGAAAGACTGGCAAGGCATAGTTGGACACTAAAACTCTGACTCAAAGACTGGCAAGGCATAACTTTTTCGTTTTGTGAAATATTGAGCGTCAGCTTGCACCGTTGGCCCTTGTACTTACTGTTACCTGGTAGTTTCAGTATATAAGTGGTACCAGGATCTTCAGTGCCTCCCATGAACTCCTCAACTCATAACAACACTTCTCTACTTTTTTTCCGTCTTATGGATTACTCTTCATCATCACATATATTACAAATTTTTGGGGCTCTGGTATTCATTCTCTTGTGTACTCTATGGTGGTCCAACAAGTACAATCATGGGAAAACCGAAAGGCGCAATCTTGTACCAGAAGTCCCAGGTGGCTTACCAATTATCGGTCATCTTCATCGACTTGGTGGAGACAAAAACCTGTCTGAACACTTTTCGTCCATGGCGGATAAATATGGTCCCATCTTTTCGATCAGGATGGGAGTACACCCAACAGTAGTAGTAAACAGTTACGAGTTACTCAAGGAGTTGTTCACTACATGTGACAGAACTTTTGCTTCACGCCCAAAATCATCTCAATCCAAGTACCTCGGTTACAATTCATCGGCAATCGGTTGCGCACCATATGGAATGTATTGGCGAGAGTTACGTAAGCTGGTGGTGGTGGAGCTTCTCTCCATCAAAAGGCTCAAATCACTGAGGCATTATCAGGTATCCGAGATTAACCACTTGATTAACGACATGTTTTTGATGAGTAAGAGGAACGAGCACCGTCCGGTTAAGATTATTCTGAGTGACTGGCTTGAAGAATTAACCTTAAATATCATTACTTTAATGATATCAAGGCAGAGATTCTTCAAGAGGAACGTCGACAGAAATGTCAGCAACCAAGATAATCATGATACCCATGTGGGTAAAACTATCAGGGAATTCTTGGTAGAAGAAGGCAGAACAGTTCCTGGTGATCTCATCCCTTTCTTAGGCTGGTTTGATTTTGGAGGAGCAATACAACGCATGAAGCAGATCGCTCAGAAATTGGACGCAATCATGGAAAAATGGATTGAAGAACACAAGTCGAAGAGTAGTGAATCGGAGAAAGATATCATCGATGTCATGCTTTCTACCATTGAGGATGACACTACCTACGGCCTTGACAAAGATACCATTGTGAAGGGAACAATATCGGTACGTTATATTTCATTGGTTGGATAGAGTGTGCCTTAATTTTAATAAATGCTTTAAAATCAAATTAATAGTCAACATAAAATTGAACAAAAAAATTTGAGAAAAGAAAGTTAAATTTGATCAATTTAATTCATTATTTACATGATTACAATTTTCTCATTACAAAACATTAGTTATAACCTGAGTTGAATAGAAGTAACAAGTTGTGAATATTTTTTAACTTTCCTGTAATTTTGTATAGTATCTTATAATATTAAACATTAAAAATTACAAGATTACAATCTTCTCATTACAAAACATTAGTTATAACCTGAGTTGAATAGAAGTAACAAGTTGTGAATATTTTTTTTAACTTTCCTGGAATTTTGTATAGTATCTTATAATATTAAGCATTTAATTATTTTATAATAGCTTCAATGCATATTTAAGAATTATTTTAATAAATTTAACATAATTTGGATCTTTAAAACTGTTAAAGGGACGACGTCAATCTCTTTAAGTCTCTAGTCATTTTATTAATTATATTTTTCTTTTATTAGTTTTGATACAATTAATAATTTATCTCAAACTAAAAAGTAGTATATTATAATATTTTATTATAATTTTATTGCATATTTCGAAATTATTTAATAAATTAAACATAATTTGAATTGTGGATATTAAACTCTTTTTTAAGTCTTCAAATTATTTTTTAATCAGATAACAATTTTATTTTTATTAATTTTGATCCAATGGAAACCAATATAACATAATTTCTATCATGTTGTTAGACTTTAATTGTTGCGGGCTCAGACACCTCATCTAAGTCTCTCACATGGGCCTTCTGCAACTTGCTAAACAATAAAGCTATATTGGAGCGTGCCCAGGAAGAGCTTGACCAAAAAATTGGTAGAGGTCGACTAGTGAACGAATTTGACATTGAAAATCTGTTGTACATTCAAGCCATTATCAAAGAAACCTTACGATTGTATCCAGCTGCTCCAGTGGGATTGCCGCATGAGTCTATAGAAGATTGTTACCTTGGTGGGCATTTTATCCCAAAAGGGACTCGTCTATTTCCTAATTTATTGAAGGTGCAAACAGACCCAAAGTTCTGGTCAAATCCGAAGGAGTTCATGCCTGAAAGATTTCTGACAACAAAAGCAGATGTTAATGTTTATGGTCAACATTTTGAGTTTCTTCCATTTCTCTCAGGAAGACGGTCTTGTCCTGCAATCAACCTAGCAATGCAAGAGATGTCATTGGCACTTGCAAGTTTACTTCAGGCATTTAACTTCCACAAACCATCAGATGAACCAATTGACATGACTGCAGCCTTAAGTATTTTCTTAGTCAAAGCAAAACCTCTCGAAGTTTTGGTGACTCCACGCCTTCCTCTTGAGCTTTATCAATAGTAAAAATGAGGAAGATAATATCATGTTCATGCTCATGTTTTTAATAAAGAGAGGCTACAATCTCCTACCTCCTACAATGTATAATATATGCCAAGAGTTAGCTTTTTAAAAATATGATCTTCTCAAAGAATATAGGTATGATATTTATGCATAACTCATCATCCCTCTTATATTGCCTTATACTACACTACCAAATCTTTATTTAGGGTGACAAAAAGGAAAAGGAAAATTATAAATTAAATTATTGGATTTTAAAGATCATTACCCCTAATTGATACAAGGAAATCAAGAGTATTTCATGTTTAGTCAAACAATGGATAACATATTGATTGCATAAGAATTACTCAGAGGCTACCTAAAGAAACAATCTCTCACAAATTTTACTATAAAGGCTGATATGAAAAAGGCATTAAAATCTATAGATTGGAACTTCTTATTGACACTATAAGGGTTTTTGGATTTCCTGAAGCTATCATGGGATGGGTGGAGGAATGTATGATATCATATCTTTTAGTGTTTTGATCAACAGGGAACTTACAAAGTTATTCAAAGTAGCGAAAGGTTTGTGCCAATGAGACCTTATGTCTTCATATCTATTCTTTTTGGGAATGGAAGTACTTATAAGGCTTATAAAGCTAAATTCTGGCAATAATCCCACATTCAAACATCATACCAAAAATAAGAAAATGAAATTATCAGTATACTTTTTATTGATGACATCCTCATGTTTTTCCTAGGTAGATGCCAACTCTTTGTGCTCCTTATTGACTGCAATGAATCTCTTTAAAAAAACTTTCAGAATTGAAGATCAATAAAGATAAGAAAAAATTGATCCTATTTCACTCCTCATAATACCTAGGAACCTGATGCTATAATTGGGTTGAAATGAATGAATCCTTTAATAAGTTATTTGGGGGTATTAATTATTACCAAGAAGCTATCATACTTCGACTATCAACCTCTCTTGGAAAAATTTAAAAAAGATTCTCTGAATCATTCAATAGAAGCCTGTCCTGGTTATGTTCAATTATTAAACTCAATGATTGGTAGTCTATATATATAGTTAGCCTATCTTTCAATTCCAATTTTCATTATCAAAACTATTGAGAGGATGGTGAGAAATTTCCTATAATCAGGAAACTATAATAATCAAGTTCTAGCTAAGGTTAAACAAAAGGAGCTCTCCTTTACCTAAGAAAGAAGAAGGCTTACGTATCGCACGTATAAGGTTAACCAATAGAGTTTTGCCAATCAAAAGGCTCCCGAGGATGTCTTAAGATAAACAAGCTCTATGGTTTAGGTGGGCGCATGAATATCATATACATAAAGCTCAATTTTCGTTCTTCATCCCAATAAGCATAGTTTCATAGTCTTTATTATAGATCCTTAAGGATAGGGAACTAATTAGAGGGTGATTGAATATAAAACTAAGAATGGAGCAGACAAAAAATTCTAGTTTGATAACTAACTCGAAGTTAGTATATTAAGGAATATACCTGAACATAATATGTTACTCAACATAATTCCTAAAGATGTAACTATTAGTGAAGTCTTAGCAACAAATATAAACTTCTTTGAAACAATTCCCAAAATCCCTTTCATTAATATGGTTCTAATTACTTAGATTTTTTCAAAAAGAAGGAATAAAGTTTTATGGAGCCTAAACAAATATGAAAACTACTCCAATTCCTTATGAAAAAGTTTATTAACTAATCCCCTAGAGTATCTTAGTCCAAATTTATATGGTACTTTCATTAAACTTAAAGTTGTATTTACAATGTGGCTAATAGCTAAAGGCATACTACATATATGTGCTTTCATAAGGAAATTCTAAACACAACTAAAACCTATGTTTTCTAAACACAAGGATTAGTTTGCATGTAAAGGGGGTGTTATCACCTTTAAAGAACACTTGAGAGTGTAGTATATGTTTTATGGAATAAAAAAATTCAAAGCAACTAAAGTGTTCATAGAATTTATTACCTTTATTTAGGAGCAATTGTTAAGCCAGAAAATCCTGCTTATTTAAAATTTTAAAACCTTGCTAACTTGGGGCCTAAGTCATCCAGGCTAAGACTATCACTGATTATGAATGTAACACCTCGCTCCCGTGTGACCTGAACTCGACATTGCAGGTGATACCCAAGTCCGTGCCCCGCAAGGGTGGCATGCTACATCACTCAGACAAAACTCAGTATAAGATTTTTTTTTGAAACATAACGTACATTATGCGAAAAATCGTTATGAATGCCCACTGGGCCCTTTTCATAAATACACATTATTACATTCCGTTGACCTTACACTCTTGACTTAGTCAGTTGTACAAAAATTTCAGAAAAGATACACTTTTAGTAGACACTGATGCAGACGCGAATTGATCCCAACCTCTAATCCTCCCCTGAATGCTATAAGTATACTCTCGTTGGTCTAACGGGGTATTCTCCTGAGTCTTGAAAAATAATTGCAAATTTTGGGTGAGTTTTTGCGAACTCAGTGAGTGACCATCATCGATGGTTCACCCACTCATGCAACACGTTATTTCACATAACTATTATTGCACAACTTTGCATTCTGCATACATCACGATTTCATAAATGCACATTGATCAAGAATACCATATGATTGTAGTTAAGCACGGTACAACCAGTTCACAATTATACATTCAAAATATTACGT
>JANZLX010000008.1:30020943-30038638 GCA_025531955.1 Erythroxylum orinocense | reverse complement strand
TTAGCTGATTGGGTTGAATCAGCCAACCCAATCAGCTATTTACCAAACAAGATTATAAATTTTTTTAGCTGGTCAACTAGTTAAAATGAGTTGACCAGCTAAAAAAGAGCTGATAAGCTCTTCACCAAACACATCCTTTAAATGACTGCAGATGGATCGAACGTACGATCTCACTTAAACCAGATCAAACGTTCGTGTGCATGATATGATATGAGCGCAGCTAACCAGAACCAGAGAGGCTTGCTCTTTCACCGGCCAAATTTTTCTGGCTACCCAAACACACCATCGTCTGTGTAACTGTAATTATGGTGTCAATACTCTCTTCTACTTCTTCTCTCGCTTCAACTTCGAGGACCGATTCTTCATCATCTTCTCTTGGGCTTATCCAATTTAAAACTAAACTCAACCCCATCTTCCCAAGACCTTCAATTTCGTCTTCTTCTCTCCGCCGCTCTGCAAAAGCCTTTTCTTTCTCTTCCAACAACACCCTCCTAGACGAAGATGTTTCGGCCTCTCACTTCTTGCAGAATAATTCGATTGCTGATTTTATGAGGTTCAAGATAGGCTCTGGCAATAGCGGGGCCGAGTTGCAGACCGCTGTTGTTAGTTATAGAAAGAGATTTCCTTGGTCACTTCTCAAGCCTTTCCTAAGGGTACTCTCAACTGGGTTTGCCTCAGTTTTGATTCTCTCACTTGCCTGGTTTTAAAAATATTACTTTAATTATGCAGGTTGATTTGGTTTCAACCATTCACATTGCGGATAAAGAGTATGCTCTATCTTTCTTTAATTTGTTTCTCCTTTTAATTATTATGGAATTATCGATTGATTTATTGCTGTTAAAACCTTAGCTTTGATGTGTTTTCTTTGGGAGTTTGCTAAAATTTGTAAGTGTTTTGTCTGACGTTGTGATCTTATGAATTTTAGATTTAGGAGGAAACGCGTTCATGAGTCTTTTTTCTTTTTCCCATCTTCTGTCTTGACTTTCGCGTGCAGGTACTTTGAGACTCTGCAGAAGGAGCTTGACAATTATGACTGTGTACTTTATGAGATGGTCACGAGTAGGGAGAGCCTAGAGAATAGAAGAAATCCTACTGCTGCAAAGAAACTGAAGGGTTCGCGCACCAAGGGATTTAGCATCATAGGATTTATTCAGCGACAAATGGCTAGAATTCTTATGCTTGATTTCCAGTTGGACTGCCTCGATTACAAGGCTGACAACTGGTATCACGCTGATCTTGACTATGAGACTTTCCAGCTGCTTCAGGTTAGATTGGCTGTCCCTTTTGCCGGAAATTGATGTTATGCGCAAAATTTTCTCCCTTTCATGTTTGATTTGGTCATCAACGTATCAGTTGGATTTGCGGTCTTGTGCTCTTCCAAGAAAGATGAGGTCCTGTCAGAAATGCATGGGACTTTTGCATGGAGGTTTCCTGTTTGACAATTTTGGAACCTATGTTGCAAGAAAGCTCTTGTTCTTTTCTTAGTTCTTCCCACATAAAGTTGTTCCAAATGATTCTTAGCTACTAGTGGTTTTAAACTCAACCCTTTATACATGGCTCTTTTGTTCTCATTTGAGTACATTCTTCGACATTTTATGGCATGGAGTTTAAGAAAGATCAACTTCTAGATCTGATGTTGTATAACAAAATTTACAGCTCGAAAAGGGTGAAAGTTTCTTCACATTTGCTAGAGATATGACACTTAAGTCAACAAAAGCCTTGATGGAGACTAGTTCGGTCAGGGAAGACCTTGGTCCTTGGAGATCGAAACTTCTATGGGCTTCTAGAGTACTTCCTATGCCACTTGTAGGCCTTTTCATCATTGGAACCGTTTGTGATTTGGGACTTCAAGCCTCAGAATATCCAGAGCTAGAAGCACTGTCTAGGCTTGACTTTGGTGCTGCAATGAAGGTTTTCCTGGCAAGGCGCCTTACATCTGAGTAGGTGCACTCCACTAGTCTGCTTTTCTTATACGATATGAACCTTGATTAGTTCTGTGCTGCGATGAGATTACTTTGGTAAATTCTGGAGTTTTCTTCTTATACCTATTTCTGGGGAAAGAAACTTCACTGTTATAGACTTCTGACGGGAATTACTTGGTGTCCTGTTTATAATAAGATATACAAGTAAAGGTGCAGATATGCCATTGGATTATAGCTTGATTTTAGGACCATTTTCGATGATGATGTGTCTAGCCTAGGTAAAAATGAGAAATAAATGAACCGAGTAAGAACAGAATGTACACACCGTGCCAACTACAATTCTTGGTTGATTTTAAGCCAGACATTAACATTCTTGTCTTTAGGTCTATTTGTACTCTTGGTTTCCTCTTATAGCTGAGGCAATTTTGGGTCACAGATGAATACCATGTTTGACAACTCATGAATTACAAATATAGCACAATCATTACCTGGAGAATGGGGAATAAGAAAAAAGATCACAGATCTGTACACACAGTCATCAATCACCTAACTGCTAAATGATGGAGGAATTTTAGAAGCCTCCTGCCACTAGGTTCAAATTCTGGTTTAGCCATTTATCCTTCTTAACGTGCCAACTAAGAAATATGTTCTGTGATGATAAACAAAGAAGCAATTGTTATCTTCTATGAATGTGTCCATTAGTTAAGGGACTGAATGAAGGGATATTTTAAAGGTTCACACAGGAGACTGCAGATATAGAAGAGCAATCAGTTATCATTGGTGAAAGAAACAGAGCTGCTACCGAAGCACTTCAAAGAGCAATTGATGACGGTCACAATACAATTGCCATATTATACGGCGGTGGCCACATGCCAGACTTGGGAAGGCGTTTGCGGGAGGAGTTTGATTTGGTCCCATCTCGCGTGCAGTGGGTGACAGCATGGTCTATAAGGAACCGAGTTTTGAACACCAGTTCCCTTCCTTTTCTGAAAACAATAGCCAAAGTTTCAGGTTGGCCATTGAACCGCTACCAGACATTGGCATTGCTCATCTTTTCATCAGTACTAGCATTAGATCTATGGTTTTGGGAGCTGTTTTTTGGCACTTCATTCAAGTGGCTTTCCTTAGTTGCCAACGAATTCAATCATTACATCAATAATATACAGATGATGTGAAACGTCATATTGTTGATATGAACAAAGTGTAGGAAGGAAACCTCCCTGATGTACAGATTTGAAACTCAACATTGTATGCAAGAAGCAAGTTATATCCTAGCCATTTTGCAAGGGAGATCTCAATTGTGGCATGAAGTCCACCTTTGTGTTAGGTTAAGTTCACTAGATATTTTGCTAAATAGTGCGATTACTTGTATTTTTTATATTTATTCCTCATCTACAGCAACACTTCTCAATCATTATATTGACATCGTTGGTTTGGATGAGAAAATTCAGGTTCCATGGCACCAAAATTAGTGCATCTTCTTTTATAGTTCACTTTTTCAGGTCGGGTTGGTATTACCTAGTACTTGTGCCAGCTTTTATCCAAGACTGACTCGATGAGCCTCCTTTTATTGTTTGCTTGTTGATTAGATTCATATATTTGCCATCTTTCCATGATTAATTTGGCTACACTCATAAAAGCTTCAGCACAACACGGTGACCTTCTGAAGATTACCATACCTTCGGGCTAAGCTAAGCTAAGTTAATCTAAGCCAACGCCAACACTTGTATGATTACACATACACAAGTATAGAAAACAGAGATATGGGGTCATACAACCAAAAGGGAGTCATTTTATTCAAACTGACATTTGCCGACTCAGACTCTTCTGGAGATGGAAACTCAAATAGTGTATGACTCTATCCAAAGCTTGCTGTTCCTTTTTCCCTAACCAGCCAACGATACCATGAAGAAGCAACGGCAATTAGTATCACCGTTTGAGGTCCAGCTAAGAAATCAAATAAAAATAGGGCAGGAAGGTGTCCTATTTTATGGGAAAGAAATCGAAAATATGGACGCTGCGTATAACTGAAATTCTAACCCCTTTCTCTCCCTACCTCCCGCCTCCTCTCCTCGCGTGATGAGAATTCAGTCTTTTTTGTTTTAATTTTAAACATTATGGATCATCTCGAGATCGAATTGCAGAAGAAGAAGCAATGCTTACTTTGTTAGGAAGCGAACTAGCTAGGTCAGCCAAGTTTCATCTTCCCCCCATGAACATCTTTCTTCCGTTCTACTGTGTTTGCTTCATTCCATGTCCACGCTGCTTTTACTCGACATGCATGTTTATGCTTGTTGGATTTGAACATTCCTAAATTGAAAGATATTCTTAGTCCTTAACCATCAATCATATAAAGAAATGGAAATCAAAATCTGCGTCATTAATGAAAAGGCCAGATTGCATTGTTTCCTTCCATCTTCCACCAAACAACAAAGAATGACTAATCAGGGATTACTTGCATTTTCCTTCAGTTCTTACCATACATAAGTCGGATGGAAATTATAGCTATAAACGTGGGCAACCAATTACGTTGTCAAATCTGTTCTTATCGTTTTGCCAAGTAGTCATGCTCTTATTTAATTTCAGTGATTGAACATTCGTATGTGGGAAGTGCAGAACCTACTCGAAGCTCGATTAAGAGGTGCAAGGCCTGATGCAAAAAGATTGAATATATACCCAAGTTCTCTCTTCTTCATTAAGTCTTTTGCGGTGCGACCAAATGATTCAACCACCAAGAGCCCACACCCAGGTACGAATGTTCTTCAGGAATCCCATTTCAATATATCCAGTTCAGATCCAGATGCTTTATATAAACAATATGTCTTGTCTCGTTTATTTCCTAAAATCGTTTTTCCGTCTAACCATAGTACTCACAGTATACAATATAATTCCAGTTACATTGACAAAGATCTTAAATTGATTATGAAACTGAGCCCATTAACGTCTCATTGCTTATGAGGATCTTTTGTTTACGATACTTCAGTTTTGTTTTCTTTTCTGCTAACTTGGTTGACAAATTATTTACTTCTAATTATAACTGCGGCACAAATATTTCTTACAATTTTATTTATGTTTTAAATGACTCCTATTATTTTAAATTGTTAAAATTTTTGAAAAAGACCTTCTGTTAAGAATTTATCAAATTATTTCAATAAAGTCTTCATGTAATTATGTGTATATATAATAGCATAATAGTTAATAATATAATAATTCATGTTAAAAATTTTAGTATACATCTTTCTTTAAAAGATTTAAGGGTAAAAAAGATCGATATAAATCAGGTCTAAAATATTTCGAAAAGAAATTAGAGTCCAACGAAATCTTAATTGGGAGTAGGTTGTCAAGCTTAAGAAAGTTCTTTTTTATTTATATATAATAAAAATATATATTTTTTATACATTTAAAATGATATTAAATTAAATATTTTATGCAAATCTTATTTCATTGTATAATAATACTAATAACTAGCATGATTAATATGTTATAATAATTTTATCTAAATATATTTATTCTTATTTATTATTTATACATAATTTTAACTTAATAATAAATTATTTATATTTTATAAAAATAATATACTAATAGTAATTATTATTCATCACAAATATTGAATCTAATAGAATGATGAGATAAGAATTTTTTTTAATACTTGTGGTAAGTTTAAGTCTAGTGGGTCAATGTGATAAAAAAATTTAATTAATATTAGTACCAAGTCTACTAGACCAATAAGATATACAAATTGACTAACATTAGCATTAAGTCCAATAGGCTAATATAATAAAAAAAATTAATCAACATTAACGCTAATGTTAACAATGGGTTATGTCAGAACAAGTTTGTGGTTGTTTGGGCTAGACCAAAACCCATTATAGGCTGCTCAAAATCCAAATGGTCCTAACTCATATTGGCCAAATTCAAATTTGATCAATTTTTAGTCGGTCCAAAGCTTGCCTAATGCCTATATCACCCAACCCTAACCTAATTCAATACACCAAATTTTTTTATTAACATCCTTTTCGACAATTTGTTGTTAAGATGAGAGTCACCACTGTTAATCCCTATTGACACGTAAGAGAGAGGGAGTGAATTGAGTTTTATACAATTCAAAAAATTTTCTAACCATTATACTAAATTAATAACAATCAATAAAGGATAAGACAATTACTTAGTAATAAAACAATTGAGCTATAATTTAAATAGGATAAGGAGGATGGTATGCAAACTTATTTATAGTAGTTCAACAAACAACCTTTGCCTATGTAATTATTCTTTCAAAGTCGAATAACCTTTGTATAATCTTTCTCGATTAATAAGAATCCTTTGTACAATTGTCTTCTAAAGTGAAGAGGAATTTCAATCTCACTTAAATCACTCTCAAGTACAATAATATATTCGCCAGACTAAGTATCATAACTTAAATTTCTTTACTTTATCACTTGATAACTCCCAAATGGGTCACTCACACAAATATGGAGCAATGATATTCAATTAACTAAAAAACTCTTTTAAATGTGTGTATACAACATCCAAAACCTTCTTGATACTAAAATCAAGGAAAAAACATTTATTTATAGTATTTTGGGACCCCAACTAGCCGGTAGGGTCAAGAACTAGTTGTTACAATTGTTATTTACAAGGCATTAGTCAATCGATATGTAGTATGAATTAAAAGTTCTAGATTCATTAAAATATTCCCCAAACTTTGTTTGAAAGATCGAAAGATTTTTATATTAAAAACAAAAGCTGCAATGAGACTCGTGCATTAAAGTGAAATAAAATGTTTATACCTTTTATAGCGTTAATTTAATAAAGTGAGATTATAATTAGTATAGAATGACCTTAATAACCCTTGATCTTCTTTTGTTCTTGGTTTGATATTCATTTCGACGGTTGTAAACTTCAACTTCTCTTTATCAACTTCATAAGCTATCTTCTTAAGTGCATGACTTCATTTTTGTTCTTATATTGGTTTTCATCAAAGCAATAAATACATTAGTAGTAACTATATTTTGTTATCACCAAAACATTGATCAAAACCTTCTTAGTTAAAGAATCTCCCCCTTTTTGATGATAAAATATTTTAATATTTAAGAACAATAATAAAATTAAGCAACAGAAAGTATCAAGATAGTGATTAGTTCCCCATTAATTCATGCATAAAACATAATTTAATATGAAGAACAAAAGAAATATTAAAAATCAAAGAAATATTCATACATGAAGATAACATAAATTTACTTAAGCATATCACATAAAGTGTAAGAAATATAAAATGACAAAATAATCGCTCCCCAAAAATTTTATTACTCCCCTTGAATGTCATCAACCCTCTTAAATGTCATTATTCCCTCTAAATGTCATATCACTAATATTTCTCTCCCTTTTTAAAATCATCAAAAAGAAATCAGTTAACTAAAAATACATAATGTAAAGCGTCATGTATCAAGCTAACTAGGTTAAAAATGTTTTAAATTAAGATTGACATAATTTCTCAATAAAGAGTGTCATTAAACATTTAAGGAATCAAAACGAAAGGTCAATTTTGATTAAACATCCCTAATTATGTCTACTTTGAAAATCCTCAATTTCAGTATTATGCTTAGGTTGAAGGATTCAATTAAAGCATTAAAAGCAAGTTTTGACAAAATTAAAGGTTGGGATTGTAAAAAATAAAAGCATAATTGCAACATCCAACAATTAATTTCATAAAAGAATGTGTAATTTATAAAGTCCCCAAAAAATAAAAACATGAAAAAGTGTCAAAAATACTAAAATTGAACAAAATTGTAGGGATATAATTAAAAAGGAAATTAAAGGTAATAATTTGAAAAGATAACTTCTAATTAAGAAAATAATGACCTCCTTTTGCATATAGTCTTTAATTTTAGGTACTAAGGTTCACACTTTTAGAAACAATTATTAAACACCTTACTCATATAGTCTTTAATTCTAGGTACTAAGGTTGACGCTTTAAAAACAATTATTAAACAACTTACTCATAATTCAAACACAAACAATCATCACTAAGGATTTATACACAAATTGACATGTTAACACAAATTATCACATATTTATAAATTATAAACTAATAGTTACCTCATATTGAACATTACTTATGAGACATTTGAATGGAGATTCTTTTTGAGTTTACAATCCATTAGAGGCTTCTTATCCTTCTTATCTCTCTCATTCAAAAATTGTCTCTTTTGAAATGTTTGATGGCTAAATTCTCCATATCCTACAAGATCTTCTAGACTTTCTTGGAGGTAAGAAGGTTAGATTCATCATGATAAGATGCACAAACTTTTTAATAATATTCAATTTAATAACTACTATCTTTGCTGCATAGCATTTGCTCTTTCTTTTTTAATAGGCTTACAAACCAAAATAATCAATATGTTTTAGGAACCTAAATAAGCTTTGTTCCTTGGTTGTTAGGTTTCTTCTTCTTTTCAACCCATACTTTTAAGGGTTTTCTTGAAATTATTTACTTTAAAAAATAAAATATATCTACATGTCTACACTGAACATAAAAATGACATGCTGATGATGATACTTATATGCATTTCTTGAACCTCTTAATATGTATGCATAATGTAGAATCTTCTTTTGGACATTAAAGTTGTTGAATGTTCTCCTAGGATAGTGAAATGTCCTATGATTATATGTGTGATGCCTACTATGAATGAAAGCTTGATGTATACTTCGTTGAGGGTTAAAAAGGTGTGAGTGAATTTGTATATTATCATAGAAGTTATGCCTATTCTTTCCTTGATAGTATTAAACTCCATGACTAGGTTGTGAGCTATATATAAAAGCATGATACTTGCTTTTAGGATTAGTCCTAGTGGATGTGTAATGTGCACGCACATGTTTGGATATGAAAACTTTATACTCAATTGTAACATTAAACAATGATTCTTTACTATACAAATATTTTTTGTTAACAAATACAGTTTTAGAATTGCCTTCACTTTTATATTTATATTTTATTCCCTACTTATCATTGGAATTCTTTTGAGCTCTTAGCATGTTTTCTATTTTTTCATTCCTTTTAGTAAACTTGGACAAAGAGTCCTTAATGGAATCTACATCCTTTTTCAATATTTCATTCTCATGTCTTAATGCATCTAAGTCATGATTATTATCAATAATTGCATTTTTGGATGCTTTAATGCTATGAAATTCATTTTTCATCTTTTTATTCTCACTCATGTATGCATCTAACACCTTTTAAACTTCCTTGAGTTTGGAAAACAACTTCTTCCTTTTCTTACTTATGATTTATAAACTTTCAACTTATTCATCATAAATTAAATTAATATCACTATCACATAAGTTAAGATTGGATGTTACTTCATCATCATTCATAACAGTAAAGCACATATGATTTATTTGTTCTTTCAAATGCTCACTTTCAAATTCACTTGTGTCATCCTAAGTTGATGCTTTAAGTGCTTTCTTCTTGTTCTTCTTGTCTTTCTTATAGTTTCTCTCACACTTTTCATTATCTTTGAGTTGAGGATATTGTGACTTTATATAACTAGGTTTTTACATTCAAAGCAATTAATATGAGAGAGTTTATGTTTTAACTTATTTTTACCTTCCTTGAAGTTCCCTTCTTTTTGGAGAATTTCTTCTTGAGGAACTTCTTGAATTTTTTTTAGTAACTAAATTAATGTCTTCTTCATTGCTTTCACTAGTTCATGTCTCTTCCTCTTCATTTGATTCTTCTTTTGAGAATTTAAATGCTAAATTCTTTTTCTTAAGGAGCATCTTACAAACCTTTATCCTAAAATGACTAGGCAGCTTACCTGACACCCCACGGTGACCTTTTGATCAATATCCGATCCAACTGGAAAGTTCCCGTGGAGCTAAGCCTATTTCCTTTTTAATCGAAAAGCTTTAATGCATCATAAAAAAGATATAAACAATGAAGTTTTTAAAATTATTTTTATTAAAAAATTTGGCAGCACAATGACAGTATTTTGACCGTCCCAAATTTTTTAAATCTCTATAAAAGTTAAAAAATATTTCTATAATCATCTCAAACTTTCCACTATAAATTTCTGAAATCTCAACAATCACTTCAATATTCTTAAAAATAAACTTAGACATATTCATGCATTTAACTTAAAACATTCATATAGATGCATTCTTTACACAAAATATAGTCCAAAACATATCAGGAAAATGCAAATGTTCCTAAAAACATTTACAAGTCAAAAATGCCTACACAATAGCACGTGACGAAGTTGACTAGTTATGAGGAGGAGTCCTTACTGTTGAAGCCCCTGAGCATGAACCAAGGAGGTTTTATTTAAAAACAGAAAAGAGAGTGTGAGCTAAACGAGCTCAGTGAGTGCTAGAATTTCTATTAAAATCATATTTAACTATTTTGAACCTCTCTAAAACAAATTCATCTCAATTCGTATATTTCAATATTTAATATGAAACATATATACTTCCAAAAATCAAGTTTCTCAAATTGCTTTTCAAATAAATAGTGGCAGCATTAAAAATGTCATGAATTTCTTACATGATATAAAACATCACTAACTTCTTCGCCACATGGTACCCATAGGCATAAAGTCACGGTGCTAGTTCTGCACCACTTACCTGCGACTGGTTAACCACTAGTTATAGAGTTGGTTCTACATCACTTACTCGCATTAGGATAACTACTATATATCGACAGTTACGAAGCTGATTCTATATCACTTACCCGTAACTGGTCAACCACTAGTTACGGAACTGGTTCTACATTGCTTACCTATACTAGGTTAACCACTATATACTAGTAGTTATAAAGATGGTTCTACATTGCTTACCCATAACTAATTAACCACTAGTTACGGAGCTAGTTCTACATAACTTACCTGTACTAGGTTAATCGTTGTACACTGGTATAATAAAATGTATAAAACCTATCAGTATAGGCTAAAACTCATTTCCTTTTTTTCAACCAATAACATCATCTCAATATAAACTCAAATCATATAAGATTTAACTTTTAAACTTCAATTAATATATTGCTAAAAACATAAATTTATACTAGTAATATTCACTTATAAAGCATCATTCACATAAAACTCATAATTCATATTCACTTCATGATAGAATAGAAATCATTTTCATAAAATATATTTAAAATGAACTCGTCTTTAAACAACTTTAACGTCAAGCACACTCACGCGTTCTGTACCTTTCCTTTACCTACACAAGCACATTTCAATTAGGCATTTATTTCCAAATTTGGAAATAAGACATTAATACTATAAATTCGATTAACTGAATTCAAGATTAGTATTTAATCATGTAACACGTACGCTAATTGTATTTCTGTTTACTATCGTAAGCTATCCTATTGTTCTCCATTTTCAATTATACCTTCAAAAGTCACTTAAAACCATATTTTACCCATTCTAACCTATAAATTTCTTCAAAACACTATCTCACTCAATTTAATTCACCATTTCATGATCATATATGATGAGTCACGGTTATGACCTATGTCCAGAATCCATACCTCCACTTGTTCGTTACTTTTCACATAGAAAACATTCAAATTAGGCTTTGAGGTCTTCTAGACAGTTTTTCCCTAAGTCTCTAATTTCCATATCATAAAAAATCATGACATTTCAACTTCTAATCATGAAAAATGTACTAAATATCACAATTTGTTTCAATACAGGGGCAGTATCAAGTTACCATAAGGTTTCTTCAAATCTCCATCAAAACCATCAACAATGGAAGCCCTCTTCTTCCTTTCTCCTTGGACAACCTTTAACCTTGCTTCTCTTCTTTTCACTTTTGATTTTGCTCTTTCACATTTACCCTCTCAAATACTCTCATGGTTATGTTCAAGTGAAGCCAAAAGTCTTGTTTTATTCTTTTTATACTTGCTTAATGCTTTACACATGTCAATGTCTTAATGGTTGTCTCTAATGACTAATTATCAATTTAATAAATGATGCTTACCCCTTAAGAAAGCTTTTAATTGGTCATTAGGTGTGACTCACTAATCCACTCACACCATTATACCCAAAAGACCAAATTGCCCCTTTAATGAGTTTAATTCACCAACTAATCGAACTACATTATGAAAATACTCCACAATAGTCTTAACATCAAATTGACCATGAAAGTATTGGATGTTTTAAATTTTTTTGAATGGTTTTAAAATCATTAATACCCATTACTTTCCAGAAAGGGCATTTTAGTCCTAAACTTTCAAACTCCCAAAATCCATCTTATCGGACTTATTTTTTATTCATTTCATTATCATTTAACTCTAAAACTTATTCCATATATTTTTTATTATTTCGAGGTTAAGTCCCACAAAAATTTACTATTCATCTAAAAATACTATTTATCAAAAATAAAAAATTTATTTAGTGAAAGGAAATGTTTGGAGTTTTACAACATCAATTCTTCCTATGTCTCTTGGATCCTCACTTCGCATATAAGGAGAGATCCACTAAGTTCTTCCAATGGTAGAGTAGTTAGATTCTTGGCTTCTTATATAATTGTCACTTTAGCTTCCCACATTTTTGGAAGTGACCTAAGTAATTTTCTTACCATTTTAACATTAGTATAGGCCTTTCCAAGACCTTTGAAAGCCTCAATAATATCAATAAATCTATTATACAGAGAAGATATGCTTTCATCATGCTTCATTATAAACAATTCATATTGATGTATTAGCATGCATACTTTGCTCTCCTTTAATTAATTGGCTCCCTCATGTATAACTTCTAAAGTATATCAAATTTCATGAGTTGTTTCACACATAGAGACCTTATCAAATTTATTTCTTACCAATGAATAAAAAGGATGTGTATGGCCCTACTATTTAAGGAAAATTATCTCTTATCTTGTGATTTCCATTCTTTCTTTCATTTGGGTATCTTTTTGTTTTATACAATTTTTGTCGGAATAAAGGAACCATTTGATACTATCTTTCATAGGTCTACACTTTTGATGATTAAAAAGAATTTCATCCTCATTCTCTAATAAATGCAATCATTGCCAACAAAGAAAGGTGGTTTACTAATGCTTTGTCCCTCTTAGTTGAATGATGATGATTATAGTCTCGAATATGTCATTATAATTTTTTCTATAATATTTTGTTAGAAATGTTAGCCTAATAGACCCACTATGATACCACTTGTTAATCCCTAATGACACTTAAGACGAGGAGGGGGGGGGGGGGTGAATTAGATATTTATAAAATTCAACCATTTTTCTAACCAGATTAATAATAATAAATACAAATAAGGATGAAAAATTACATGATATAAATTAATCAAACAATTAAGCAATAATTTAAATATGATAGGAAAGAGGGAATGCAAACTGATTTATAGTGGTTCGACAAATAATCCTTGCCTACATCTACACCTAAAAATCTTCTTTAAATTCAATTATTATTCTTGTTCTAAGGTCAAATAACCTTTATATGATTTTTCTAGGTAAAGAGGAATCCTTCTTACAATCTTCAAAATGTCACAACTCAAATTTTCTTACTTTATCACTTGTAACTCTAAAGTATCCCACTCACACAAATATGACACAATGATGCTCAAATGATTGAAAAATTATTAAAAATGTGTGTATGCAACACTTAAAACCTTATTGATGCTAAAACCAATGAAAAAAAACTATTTATAGTGTTTTGGGACCCTAACTAGTTGTAGGAGCTAAAAACTAGCCATCACAACGTCTAAATATGATACACTAGTCGACCAATTCGCATTAAAAGCTTTAGATTCACTAGTCATTAGAGCACTAGTCAACTAGTAGGCATATTAGTCGATCAGTATAGCATATTGATCTACCAGTATATCAACCAATGTTATAGCAAACTAAAGGTACATCAAATTTAACAACTTTATCTTATATTAGTTGACCACTAATATTTATAGATTGACCAGTTACCCAAAAAATATGATTTTTAACACCTTCAAATGGTCAAACTTGATTAACATAATTATGTATTAAACTTCCCAAAATATTTTCCAAACTTTGTTTAAATGATCGAGAGACTTTTATAGTAAAAACAAAAGCTTCAATACCTCCTAATGAATGTAAAAACTCATACAATGAAGTGAAATAAAATGTTTATGCCTTATGGAGCACAAAATTAACGAAGTGAGATTACAATTAATATTACAAACTAAAAAATGATCGTAATAAGTCTTGATCTTTTTTTGTTCTTAGTTTGATGTTCATTTTAATAGTTATAAACTTTAACTTCTCTTTATCAACTTCATAGGCTATCTTATTGAGTTTATGACCTTATTTTTGTTCTTATATTTCTTTTTATCAAAATAATAAACTCATTAGTAATAATTATGTTTTGTATCATCAAAACGCAGATTGAAACTTATGTTAGTTCAACAACCACTACCACACTAGCTTCCCTCCAATGGTGATAAATTCACATGGCAAAAAGCAATTAAGAACAAAGTTTATTGAAAAACGAAAGCAAAGATGCAAACTTTTGCAAAAAAGTTTAAAGTGGAAAATGTTGAGAGAAAGTGATGAGAATATGACTAAAGATTTTTATAAGGACGTTGGCATCAAGAGGAATGTTTTCAAGGTGTAGGTGCATAATGACAAGCATATGAGAGAAAAGGGTCATAATTATAATTATAAGAACAAGAAGTTTGATATCATTAGAGGCCATAAACTTGATGGGTTGCGGTTGATGGCGTGTCAAACTAGCAAAAACAAATTCCTACTCTAGAACACTTAAGCAAGTAAAGTGGTGAATAGAGTCGAACCACAGAGACCAATGTAATAATTGTTTATTTGTGTGGGAACAATAAAATAAAAATGAAAATAATTGATTTAGGAATGATTGATTTTAGAACACGAAATCATGTTGAAGGAAATTAAAAATAAAGATTGAAAGCAATATAAAGAAAAGCCTAGCCAAGGTACTCTCCCGTTTGATACTGTAATTCGATCATAGACTCAAAAATATAAATTTCGTTCATTCTTATGGACAAAGTTATAGCAGATAGTGAACAACACATATCAACCAATCCATTCATAATTATTCGATAACCCCAAGTAAAGCTCCGCAGATTATTACTCTAACCAATTAGACTATTTTCAAGTAAAGCTCCGCAGAATATAATCTATGGCAGCACTAGGTTCTAATGGACCTTTGTCTTAGCCAACAAAATCGAAAATGTTGCAATCTATTTAGACCAAATTATTTAATCTCATTAATTTCTTAATTGAAATTAATTCGTCACTTTGATAGACAACGGTCACGGATTAACTAATCTATTCGACAATTTATTACCAAGTCAATCAATTAACGGGCCTCATTAATCAACAAAGTCGACAATAATAAATCGATTAAAGCGCAGAGATTAAATAAACATAAGAGATAAATGAAAACAATTAAACCAAAGGAATCTAACGAACTACATGAATCAAACGTAAAATACCTTGTCTAGTGCTTAGATATTAGCCACACAAAACAATATTAAAAGACAATGTTATTGGAGAAGTGTTGTCTTTGCCTCCCCTCCACCAGAAGCTACTGTCGTCTACTCTCTATCTACTGTAGCTGTTGTCGCTATCACTATCTAGAGCTAATTGTGAATAATAATGTTTTTCTTCTAAGCTGCCACCCACTCTTGAGATAAATATAAATCCCTCCTTCCAAAAGCTATTGCCGCAATCCACTATCCTCTTTTCATGTGATAAAATAATCCTTCTTTGTTTTCTGTCGCCTCCCAAGCTCTACTGTCGTCCGCTCTCTTCGTTAATGTGATAAAAAAATAATCCCTTCTCTCTGCTCATACTCTACCGTCGCCCCTTAGTCCGTCCCCAATCCCTAGGTTTTATTCTCTTATTCCATGAAGTGGGCCCTTAATTTTCGTCACTTCTTATTTGCGTCACATACGTTCCCCGTAGCTCATTTTTGACAATTTAAATGCATCCTTTTAAACCTATTGCTCACCCTTCATGCTAGTCTCCTGTTGCCTAATTGATTTTTGCTCTCCTATCTTTTTTTCCTTTTTGTTATTTATTGCGCCGTCCATTTACTGTCCTGGGTTATGTGTTCGTAGCTGCTTTCACGTTTTGCCGCCTGGAGCCTCCTTGCCTTGCGTGATTTTCCTCTTTTTTTAAATACCAGTTGTTGCGTTTTTGTGTTGTCCACGCCTAGGTCTTGTAGCGTTTACCATTAGCGTTCTTTATAATTTGCTGCCTCCTGCCTCTCTACATGTGACATATTGATTAGACAATTAAAATTGCAACTTAAATCCTTAACGCCGGTCCTCCTCTCTTATTGTGCGTCCCTTTTTCTTATGCTTGTGGACTTATTTATGTCACTTTTCACAAATTTACTGCTACAAACAAGTTTCACATCGCGCAAGCCATATCAATTACAAATGTAGGAAGTTTAGATGGGAAGTTCATACCGCAAACAAATAAACCAAGAGCAAAAAAAACTTAGTAAAAAACATAATCACTCACCTCAACCGAAACGCAGAAGGATCTTCCTGAAAGATGATGATGACGGAGCTAGAATGAAAAATATAGAAACTGATACAAACGTCATTAAACTATGTGAAAATTCATTGTTGACATTGTTACACCATATACATAAATGAATGTCATTTAAAAACCTGCTAAAGCTTTTCTTCAATTTCCTTCAAAATATAAATACTGGCAACAAATGAGTTCCTACAACCAAGAACAAATTCGTTCACAGTTTATAAAGCGGGATATATTAAAACAATTGCCATGAAATATTATAATCAATGAAGGTCATTAACTATACTAAAATAATTCAACCATCAGGTGTTATCCTCAATAATTTGCATAATTATAAGTCTCCTCCTCAATAAGATCATAAGTTAATACTAAGGAGTTCTTATTTTAATTAAAAAATGGTTGTCACATTTTACGAGGACCCTATTGAAAATTCGGTAGAATTTTCCCTATAAAATGGGCATCTCCCTTTTGAAATAAGGGTCCCCCTGTAATAAAAATATACTTTATATCGACCAGTAACCACAACTCAAATTGGGTCTCCAAACTACATGTCTATTCTTAATTCAATCCATTAATAAGGACATCAAAGTCGGGCTATTTTTGGAACAAATAAAAGTTCAAGGATTTAATTGTAACTTTAATTAACACTTAAATTAATCAGAGTATCAATTTAATACAAAGTTTAAAACAAAGTTAGTCTGCTATGTTTATCTCTCCCAATACATATTGTTTGTTCTTAATTTCCTCATTACAATCTAAATAAATCTTCACAATCCCAATTGATAAGTTACATAATCCAAAATTGGACTCCATGATCTGCTTTACTTAGACTAATTATCAAACTCTTTATACTTAGGAAATAGATCAAAATATTTCTTTGAAAACTCTTTATATAAACTATGAAAAAGCACATATATGAGACATTTGTTTATATGCAATAAGTTGGTTCTTGAAATAATAAGAAAGGGTGCACATCTTCTTTATAATGAGTACTTATTGTTTAAAGAATTATATATTTTAATACTTTAAAAATGGATTCTAGACATTATTAAATAGATATATACACTCCAATTATTTTTTAAATTTTTCAATAAACTGATAAATATTGTGGTTTGATTTTCATTAAAAATGTAACCAAAAAATAAACGAAAGGGTGTATGTCTAGTTTTAATAAAGTATGAAAATTTTGCCTTTAGAATAATGAATTATGAGATCCTTTTTGGAGAAGAAGAAGATGCATACCTTTTATT
>JANZLX010000008.1:29965780-29976439 GCA_025531955.1 Erythroxylum orinocense | reverse complement strand
AATTTTTTCCTCTAAAATAAACAACTAGTGAAGTGAACCGATTCAGTAATACCCAGGAAAGACCGCCGAACAGCCTCTTAAGACAGTATTACCATTCCACGTAAAATCCCAGGAAAGGGCGGAGGGATCACAAACGGTCCCACTTAAAACCCAGCCTCCTAGACAGAAATTACGTGCACGGTGTATTTATCACAACCTAACTCGTGTGCACACATGAACAGTAAATACACCCAAATAATTAAACACAACACTGTAAATATACCCAACAGATAGCGATTTCTAACTTAAGCCGGTCTCTTACCGCGAAGAATGGTGAGAAATCGCCGCCGACATTCATAACTCGACAACAGCAGATCGGTTTCTGTTCTTGGACCCTTTTTTGGAAATGATAGGTAAATTTGGAGATGACATTGAAGAGTGAGTAGCAACCGCAAGATAACGAAGTTCAGATTGGTTTCAATCAAAAGCTTGCTTTTGTACAAATAAGCAGAAAAAAGGACTCTTCAAAACAAGCTAGTTTGGTAAGAAAAATAGGAAACAATGTTTTCTAGTCGGAAGTTCTCATAGAAGGGGCTTTTTTAATGAAAAACAAATTATTCCATGAGTATGAGAATGTGTATACCAGCGGTTGAGAGACGCTTTGCTTCTGAATTTGCCCATTCCACAAACTCATCAATTTGCCCATTCCGAGTCTGAAAATTGTAGATCTAAGATCTGCAAGGACCTTAACGAAACCTAATTCCAGAACAAAAATTAAAAAAACGCCAAAACAAACTACAAAATCTTCGAAAACGAATCAAACAAAGCGGAAATCAATGAAAACCTATACAAAACCTAAAAGGAACTTACCGGTGTGATTAGGCTGAGCTGTGCTTCTGGTTTCAGAGAGAGAGATAGACAGAGATGAGAGGAATGGAAGAAAGTAGAGGGGGTTATTTGTTAGGGACCGAAAGGCAGAGAAGAAGAATAAATTGGAAGAACAAACGTGACAGGAAAACTAGCAAAATGGTGGGAAACGAATTCTTTTAAATATTAATTGAATAAACTGCGACGTTTTCTTCAACAGAACGTCGCGGGTTCTATACAAATTTGTGACGTTTTATTAAAACGTCGCAAAAAAATTTCTTTTTATGACATTTTTTAAATATTATAAAAAGACTGAACAATTCGTGACGTTTAAAAAAAAAGTCACGAATTGTATGTATTTGTTGCAGTGTCCCTTTTAACTGAAATGCTTTTTCCTCAACCTTTTGAAATGACCTATCCAGCCTATCTTCGTAAGCCAACAAGGAACTAATAATCCATCAAAAGAATAAAAGACAGGTCGATGGACTCTTCAATGGTAGGAATCACATTGTTCAAATTTTGAGGTGAAACTTTTCAAAACTTTACTCACAACAATCTCATTACTAATATCCTCACCATAAGACTTCATGTGATTAAAATGAGTAGACACTCACATAAAAATTTGCACAGTTAATTAAGTTGGATAATTAATAAACTCGCTAATAAATACTTGCTAAAAGTAGGAATTGAAAAACAAAACAAAATGCTGTTGAACATACAAGTCACAGGTTATGTTCTTCATATCTTCCTCTTCAGTTCAGTGTATGGATATATTGTTTGAATTCTAGGTGATGGTAATATAAGATCATATGGAAGGCGGAAAACAATGATGAATAAAGACCATGATTTGTTCACTAATTTCTTTTGCATATTTAAAAATGAAATATTTTTATTTTAACATTTCAATAATCAAATATTAACAAAATTAATAACTAAATTTCATAAAAGCTTTACTAATAGAGATGCCATCGGTTTTGGGTTAATATAACTATGACGTCAATTGGATAAAAATTTAATAAAATTCAAATCGTATTCAAATATTTTTATAAATATTAGAGAATAAATTAGTGTCAAAACTCCATTAAAAAAAATTAGTGTCAAAACTAATAATAAAGATTATCGTAAACCTTTTCTCGAAAATTGAACAACTCGTACCTTTTGTCTTGATACTAATAAATAAATAATTTTTTATTTTAAAAAGAGAAAATTAGAAATAAAAAACAAAACAAATAAATTATAATTAAAAAATAAAAGTGAAACCAAGCATTTTATCGTTTAATATTAATTAAATATATCATATTTAATATGAATTATTAATTATAATTATAATTATAATTAATATTTTTATTTTATTTTATTTTAACAATTAATTTAAAATAAACTAATTATTTTTAAATATTTTGTTTTCAGAAAATATATAATTTTTAATATGTATTATTAATAAATATTATACAAGATAATAAAAATGAAATCATTTACATAATTAATATTTATATCTAACCTTTACTTAATATTTATTTATTGTTAGAAATAAAAAAAGTTAAATACATTGACATTTTATTTAAAATAACATCAAAATTAAAAAAATAAAAAACAAAATTGTAATGAAAAATAGAAGTGGGACCAAAATATCCTTGAACTAGTTCCATAGAGTAGTACAAAATGATAATTTTTGATATAGAATGAGTTTTTCAAACAAAACTATAGAAGGAAAATAAAAAATCAACTGGTTAAAATTTTCATTTATGTTTTTGCCCTTTTCAAATTTCTATAACTTGTGAAATTATAAAAAAATATTTTTATTTTTAAATTTTAGTTTTTTTTGTCATAATTTGATTTATCATTAATAAATATATACTTTGAATTATTTAATTTTAATTAATATGAAGAATTAGGATTAAGATAATTCAATTATTAAATTTTATTTTAATATTATAATTAATTTATAATTAATTAAAATATTTTAATTTTGAATAATCATTTAATAAATATATTATAAATTTAACATATCTATAAAATAAAATTTTAAAATTGTAATTTATGATATATATATTATAAATATTTAATAATTAAAATTTCTATTACAATAAATATTAGTTAGTAAATAAAATTTTTAATTTTAATTTTTATTATTTACTTAATATAACATAATATTAATTAATATTAATATTATATAGGATATTAAAATAAAATTAGTTTTTTGAATTAATTTAGAAAAGTAATTTATATCTGAATTTTCTTTAATATCATTAATAAAAATGCAATTACATGGATATTAACATTCTAACAACTTTTTGTTTTTATTTCAAAGAAAATAAAAACTAAAGAAAGAAGTGCAACCAAATAATTTCTAAATTATTAAAAGAGCAAGGATGACAATAACAAGAAGTCATCACTCATCACCCAAACTTAGTCTGATTTGTTATTAATTAAGGGTAGTGGGTCAATTCATAAATATTAGAATCATAAAATTCTGGCATGCTTTTTTAATTTTATTTAGATCTAGTAGATGACTGGGTTTAATCTTTGGTCATACAAAAAGCATGAAGTTGCTTTGGTTTTAGGTAGAAGGTTGAGATTCTGTCCATAAAATAAAACACTCGAGTTATATAGAACATAGAGTTAACAGTGCAAAAATAGAAGCTAAAGTATCTCACAAATTGCGAGTTAGGATAGGAACATGGTTGAAGGGATATTTGATTCTGTTAGGATAAGAACACATTTGAAGAAATATTTGATTTACTAACTATAAGATTCGCTTTTGGTTTATGATGGGAACATGGTTGAAGAGATAATTTGATTTAGTAACTATAAGATGTTTTTCAGTTTATGATATGAACATGGTGGATGAGATATTTGATTTGGTAAAATGTAAACTGTAGTTATGATATGAACATGTTGTTAACTTCACCTTCAGATCGGTCTGGCAACAGAAACGTTACTTCCATCTAAGAAAACGACGGCTCTATGACTGTCTCTATCCACATAGAGAAACGTGTCCCATGGATGTGCCACGGTAACTTTGCAATAAAACAATCCTTCGCTCCTTGAAATCGATAGCTGAATCATAAAGCCTATGGCAGGGGCTCTAATGGAGTCTTTTGAAACCAACTCACATGAAGCCGACAGCGACAAGAGTTTTATGGGTGGTGGTCCTCCTAGAAAGGCTCCAATGAATAGAGACGCACTTGCTTGTGCTCTTCTCGCCTCTACCACCTCTGTCTTATTAGGCTACGGTAAGTCCCTTCCTTGTCTTTAGTTTAATTGAATCGATTGGTGAAATTCCCAGATCTAGTTTTGGTTATATTTTTTTCATTGAATGGCATTGGTAATTGGTGGGGCAGATATTGGGGTGATGAGTGGAGCAGCAGTATTCATAAAAGAAAACCTCAGAATCACATCGACCCAAGTGGAGATTTTGGTGGGTATCCTCAATGTCTGTTCCTTAATCGGTTCATTAGCATCAGGCAAAACCTCGGATTACATAGGCAGACGCTACACAATAGTCTTAGCCGCAACGTTGTTTCTGGTGGGTGCACTTCTAATGAGCCTAGCCCCGTCATACCCATTCCTCGTAGCTGGTCGCGTCATTGCTGGTATCGGAGTTGGCTACTCACTTATGATTGCCCCGGTCTACACTGCCGAGCTCTCTCCCACCACGAGACGTGGCTTTCTGACGTCTCTCCCGGAGTTTTTTATCGTCTTTGGCATTCTTTTAGGTTACATTTCTAACTACGCCTTCTCAGGATTGCCTGTTCACATGAACTGGAGACTTATGTTAGGTCTCGCTGCAATTCCTTCTATTTTCATTGGTTTTGGTGTTATAGCATTGCCAGAATCGCCTCGTTGGTTGGTGATGAATGGTAGAAATGATGAAGCAAGGAGGGTTTTGATCAAAGTTTCGGATACTGAGGAGGAAGCTGAATTCAGGCTATTTGAAATAACAAAAGCAGCTTCAGACTTGCAGTCACAACAAATTAATTGGCGTGGCCAAGGTGTTTGGAAGGAGCTTTTGTTAAGGCCGTCTAAACCGGTCCGGCGAATGCTTGTTGCTGCCATCGGGATCAATTTCTTTATGCAAGCTTCAGGCAACGATGCTGTTATATACTACTGCCCGGAGGTGTTCAAGGACGCTGGAATCGAGAACAAGAAGAAGCTCTTTGGTATCAATGTGGTCATGGGACTTTCCAAGACTGCTTTTGTGCTGCTATCTGCTTTTTTCTTGGACCGGTTTGGTAGGCGGCCTCTATTGTTATTGGGGTCTGCAGGGATGACTATATCGTTAGCAGTGTTGGGGATGGGGTCCAAGTTTCTTGAGCAATCGATTAGCAATAACAATAGCAAGCCTGTCTGGGCTATTGCTGTGTCCATTGTGGCTGTTTGTGCATTTGTTTCATTCTTTTCTATTGGTCTGGGGCCAATTACGTGGGTTTACTCATCAGAGATATTCCCCATGAGGTTACGGGCCCAGGGTTCAGGCTTGGCCATATCAGTAAACCGGTTGGTGAGTGGGGTTGTGTCTATGACGTTTTTAACCATTGCCAACAAGATAACATTTGGAGGAACCTTTTTCTTGCTTGCCGGAATAATGACGGTTGGTACAGTCTTCTTTTATTTTGTTATGCCGGAGACTAAAGGACTGGCCTTAGAAGAGATTGAATCTCTCTTTGAGGACAAACATACAAGTAGTAGTGACATTGGAATCGGAAGGGAAGCAAAGACTGAAGACGGACCCGATTAGTTTCAGAATCTTTCTCCTCACAAAGCCAACTACTGAGAAAGACCAACAATTCGAGCCAGCATCATGCATTGCGTTCTCAATGCAGCATCATATCTGTGCTTGGCATAGTTTTAGAAATGTGGATTTTCATAGATATTAGTTAAATTTTGTCTATTCCTTTTTCACTATTTCTTCCATTCATTTTTCATCTTTTTTTATCTCAATCTCTTTTCGTAATCAATTTTACTGTCATCCTTTCATTTAATTTCAATTTTTAATATTACGAACTCTGTTATACACAAATTATAAAGCTGAAATAAGATGATTTTTTATAAAAAATAATTAATCAATTAAAAATTAGTCATTGCCCTATTTGCATTTACAAAAGTTATTTTTTAAAATTTTATTAAAGAATTGTGAATGATTTTTATGTAAATGTAATAAATTTATTAAATAAACGTGTTTAGTTAAATAATAAAATTTACCTAGAAACACATTTCTAAATTTACATACACTCAGAATTTAATAATATTTAAAAATAATTTTTTGAACAAATTATAAATTAAAATCATTAAGATTGATTAATTCAATCATAATTAGAATAATACTTGTAAATGAGTTTAAATTATTAAGTTCACAAGTTCAATAATAATTAGAAATAAATATTATCTAAATTAAAATTATTAATGTGACTAGTTTAATAATAATTAGAAACGTATTTCTAATTGAATCAAATTTCATAATTTAATTTGATTAGATCAATAATAATTAGAAATAGGTTTCCAATAAAATGAAATAATTATAGTTCAAATTTGATAAGTTCAATAAGAATTAGAAATGTATTTCTAATCAAAATAGAATAGTTATAATTATTAATTTGACTAATTAAATAATAACTAAAAATCATATTTTAAGTAAACTTCAATAATCGTAATTTCATTACGAGTATAAGTTTATTATTGTGCCAATCAAATCATTTATTTCATGATTTCTATAAGCGAATTCTAATTCCTAAAAATTTTATTTTAAGGAAAAGTGTCTATTATGATAAGGACACCCAGATTTCTATGAGCTGCAGTGTAGATGAGAGGTGTTATTATCATGTTAATGTAGTTATTACAAATGCGCTTCTTGCTTGGAGAAGATCTAAGACAACATGTTATTATTGTTTAATCTAAGAACTGTATTTTGTAGGATGTTGGGTTTTTATAATTATTGAAGTGAAGTACATGACTTTACTTTTAATATTGTCAAAACAAGAAAGTGAGTTGTTAAACATGCTCTGAAATTTAGAATTGCTTACTATGAAAATGTATATTTGGTAAATGATAATGTTTTATGAGAGAAATTAGAAGAAGAAAATTGATTAGGGCTTTATATCTTATCAACTTTCCAAATGAAATAATTAGAAATATTGTATATCAAAGTTCAAGGGCATTATCATATGAACTAGTTGACTATATTTCGCATATGATTTGTTACATTTAAGGGTGTTCATGTTAAGTAATCATTTTGTGTTGAACTAAGTTATATTGAACCACATGCACTATGTTCATTTATATATGTTAAGCTTGATATTTTTCAATTTCTTAATACTCTTTTTTTAGAAATTAAAATTTGTATACCAAAAACGAAAGGTTAACCTTTACAAGGTTTACAAAATATATGACTAAGTTAATTTAACTACTTGGTTCAATCAGAATAATAGCAATCATAACTATATATAAAAGATAGAAATAACAACAATAACCCATTAAGAATCCACTAAGAAGTAGGATATGAGTACCTTCAGAAGTACGTAGCCTTACTACTAGTTAGTAGACAAGTTGCTTACAAGATAGAAATAACATTGGTCTTAAGTACAATTTAACTTAATATAACTCACATAGGACTCCAATCCATGACTTGTTATGCATTAGCTTATGTAAGTCCCCAATAGTCAGCAATATTCCTTGTCACTATAGGGGCTTCAACATTGATTAATAAGTACTATGTTATCCTAGCCATCGTGTTAGAGATGAAAGCATGTTTATCAGTGTCCTTGAGCTTGAATAATCTTTAGTCCCTCTCCTTCTAAACCTCGTAAACACTTGCAAATAAAGCTAGCTTAAGTAGAGCAAGATCATCACCTAGAAGGGATGCCTTGGAGCCACTGCATATGACGTTATATATTCCAGTCTTTATCTCCACTAGAGAACTTGTAAGCATTCTGTATACTACGCCATAGGATTTTGGTGTAACTATAATGAAAGAACAAGTTGTCCTTTGTCTCCATACCTTTCTTATAGTATGTATTGAGGATTTATTATTGAGCTAATTTTTACTCTATCCAATCTGCTTAATCTGTTCTGAATGGTTAACCACATCATAGATGCTAGATTTGGGGTGTTACCTTTAAATTATACCAATCCACACGAAGTAACCTTGGAGGAAGATTGAAGGAAGAGCATAGAAGTTGTCTTATTAGAGAATATACCCGAGGAATGTCTAGTCCATGTCATTCTATACTCAACATTTTATCTTAGGTTGTAGTAACGTGGAACTTGTTGCAAACATTCAAGCTCTTTGAATCTAATGTGCCATTCATTTCCTCTTATCAACTCCTTGACCCATATGTTAGTTTTTTACCATGTACCTTAACTGAAAAATTCCAGGGAGTTTAAAGGACTATAGTCACACTAGTTGTCAAACTAAAACCATATTTCATTTCCATTACCAGCTATGCTTTTAACTTGTACACTGAGTACATCTATCAGGCTAAGCATTTTTTGTATTATCGAAAACGTGCTTTCATTAGGCTTAAGCGCTGAGTTAAAGGCCTTCTTAAAACCACTTTTATTATATAATGTTTGTCTGAGCCATTTATTCAATAACCTATAAATAGTTCTTACATGGAGAATGCTATCTCCTATGGTTTAACCCTTAACATAAGCTCCTTGAGATTTACTTATAAATAAACTTATCGAATTTTTCAACCTTTACACCATTATTTTATAAATGATTTTGTACAATGTATTTCAGTAATAAATAGTTTTGAATTCCCTCATTGAGCTAGGTATAGTAATATTAGGTAGTATATAAATGAATTGTTGATTAATTTACCTAAGCAATGTTCAATTATTGAAGAATTCCATTATTACTTTGTGAGTTTGATATTTTTTCCATTGCTATGATTTTTTAAAAGATCGTGCAATAAAGCCATCTAGTTTTGAGGCCTTGTTAGAGATAAGATTCCCTAATGCCATCTCTATCTTCGCAACTTTTATAAGTTTGGCTAGATTATCAGCTTGCATAAGAGAGAGATGACTGGTGGAAGGAACGAGTTAATGGTCTACACTAGTAAGTCACATTTTGAACTAATCCCCAAGAAATCTCTAAAGTACCTAAAGACCAGGTTCTTAATTTTCACTTGTAAAGGCCAGGTTCTTAATTTTCACTGGTCCTCAAACTCTCATACCTGATCCATTTATAAGCTAGTTGATCTTGTTAGTGTTCTTCCTAGTCAGGATAGCTTTTAAGAAATAAGTTGAGCATCTAGCTCCTCCTTTTAACCAAGAGACTCAAGATTTTTGTCACAAAACTGAGTGATGAGCATCCAATGCCTTAATATAGTTCAACCAAGCTTGCTTTTCTTTAATTCTAAAATTCATATTCCTTGGATCCTCAGCAAGTTTGCTTTGAGTTGAATCTAGGATCCTTTTGGCTTCCTTTATATCCAGTATGTTACTATTAGAGAGATTTAAGTGTAAGACTTTAAGCTTATTTTCAACTTGACTGAGCTTCTTAACATATTTGTATTGCTTTATACTACTGACATTCTAGTTCATGCTTTCTTCAACTGCTTTTTAAAAGCTCTTATTTAGCTAGGAAGTTAGATAACCTTAGTAGGGTTATGCGAGCCGGAACATATATTAATTTATGAACCTCCAAAAGTAGTGATCAGAGAAAAGGGGCCAGTTAAATATAACTTTTCTCCTTTGGAATTCAGTTAGCCATTACTAATTGACCAATGCTCTATCTATCTTCCTTATAAGAAACTATTTTTCTATTTCTTATTGGACTAAGTGAGTGATTCCATTCATATTGAGTTTGTTACCTTAAAATTTTGTAATCAATTCAAGAATTCATTATAAGGAGGTTTGGAATCCATGTGACCTTCAGATTATGAGAAAGGGTATTATTAAAGTCACTTATGATTAGCCAAGGCTCATTTATCCAAAAGGACATATTACATAAGTCTTGCTGAAGGGATTTTCTCTAAAAGGCAAGATTTGCTGCATACATAAAACTTGAAACTTTTTGTCCAGTCATTTTTAAAGTAACATAGCTATAGATTACTTAAACATTGGAGTAGCGATTAGTTACCTCAAAGAAGTTAGGGTTTTATGCCATAAGGATACTTCCATTATAGTGTGCATCATAGTTAGTGAGTAAGCTCAAGTTTTTGTGAATGAACCAGAGTTTTATGCAATTGTTTTCCTTGATTTGTGTTTCTACAAGGCCAATATGAATGGCTTTATTTCTACAAATAATCCTAAATAGCCACTACTTGTTACGATTTTTTAAAGCACTAACATTCACTGTAATAATAGGCATAGTAGGGCTAGGAGGGAGACTTCCTCCCTTTAGTTTTTCTTCCCCTTCCTAATCTCCTTATCATAAGGGTAAAGGTTTCCTAGAGTTCAGGAATTTTAGGAGCATCCTTTAACACTTCTTAGAACATCTCAGGATTTTAATATGTTGCGTACTTTTTCATCAATTGAATTATTAAGTCTATATGTTCTAGTTCCTTAATCTCCTTTTTCAAGCTAAGTGATCTCTTGTGTTTGTCTATATTAGTTTACTTATTTACCTGCAACACCTCTTAAATGAATGCCAAGTAGGGACATTTATTGGGTTAGTTTCTTTTCTTAGCAATAGTTATTCATGCACTATAAGAAAAATAAAGTTTAGTGACAAAAATTACCGACGGAATTTGGACATATTTCGTCGACAACCTAATGTAGTGACGGAATTTATTGACGGAAAAAGTCGTCGGAGATACGGCCGTAGGTAAATTTACCGACGGAATAATTTCCATCGGTAAATTTACC
>JANZLX010000008.1:29952847-29965680 GCA_025531955.1 Erythroxylum orinocense | reverse complement strand
AATTGAAGTTGAGTTTGAGTTTTGATTTAGGTCGAACTTGGTGTTTGACTTGAGATCTAAGTGTTAGGTTATTGAAATGAATGAGTTTGGGTAGAATTGAGTTAATGGTAGCTTTGTTTTGGGAGTTGAGCAGGCTGTGAAGTGGCATGGGATTTTTGGAAAATTTCCTTGTCCGTTAAACGGACACGCATGTTCGTTTAACGGACAGCTACGGGTAAAACGGTACCCATTTATCACTTCATGTCTGTTTAACGGACACGCATATCCGTTTAACGGACAGCTTCGAGTCAAAAGGGCTCCAAGTCCAGTTCATGTCCGTTTAATGGACACTCCTGTCCGTTTAACGGACAGCTTCGGGTCAAAAGGGCTCCAAGTCTAGTTCATGTCCGTTTAACGGACACTCCTGTCCGTTTAACAGACAGGTTCGGGTAAAACAGTACCAAAGTCCAGTACATGTCCGTTTAACGGACATGGGTTAAAAAGATATATTTTTTAGATTCTCAAGAGTAGTCAGGGTTTAAGTTAAAATTAGTGTAAGCTCACCACCAAAGTGAGATAGCAGCAAGTGTCAGGTTCAGGGCCTCAGCAGGGCCAATGTCTCGAGAATGGGCTTCAGTCAGGGCTCACCGCTTGGCCTTAGCGTGCTCCCAATCTGCTACACTGCTGGTTGCTACATTTTGTCCTCCTTGCCTTGGCTGTGTTCTTCATTTGCTTTTGTCCATAAATTTGTGTTTTTTAGGCATGAGCAATAACTCACACCCATGCAATTAGTTGCACAATCGTGACACACACACTCACAGCTGTGCAACTTTTCATGGGATGAGATATTTTGATTATTCATTCTTTACTTCTTTTCATTTTCTTGTCTTCTTCTTCATTTAATCTTCTTCATCTTGCTCCAAAACGCAAAGGATTGTGAATCTTCAAAAAATAGGTTAAATGTAGTACTTTCGACTCACTTTAGCTCTTTCACTTCTGCATTGTGCCTAAATCCACATATGAGTCAAAATGAGTATCTTAAGTACCTTTCTAGTAATATTCACTAAGTGTTATTGAATAAATTCATCTTCAATTAAGCACATATCATGAAGATGATATTTTGATTGCTTGTAGTGATTGTGAGTTAAGCAAATCAAAGACTGGTTATCATCTAAATTTGAGATGAAAGACATAGGTGAAATTGTATATATTCTTAAAGTTATGATTTTAAGAGATCATACAAAGATATTGTTGTCACCTTCTCAAGCTAGCTTTATTTACAAGATTTTATAATGATTCCATATATGATTGCAAACAAATCGATAATCCTGTTAGTAAAGGCAAAGGTATTAGTAAGTAATTTTGCCCATCAACTCCATAAGAAAGGGAATAAATAAAAAAAGATCCCTATTTTAGCACAGTTAGAAGTCTCATATATACTAAAAGTGTACAAGGCCGTATATGTTGTAATGGTGAGCAGATATAGGTCAAATCTAAGATAAGCACATTAGAAAGGACTAAAGAGAATATTGAGATATCTAAAGGTGTTGTTGATTATACATTATGTTATTAAAGCAATGACCTACATATACAAAGGTATGTGGTTATAAATTAGGGAGGCGATTTAAATGAGAGAAAATCTACCTTTGTATTTGTTTTCTTACTTAACAATGGTGTCTATATCATGAAAAAGAAAAAGAAATCTTATGATGCAATATCTAAAATCGAAACTAAATATATAACATTTTTAATATTAGTTACAAGAAGTCATGTTGACTTAAATGGTTATTAATTAATTTAGGAGTCACTAAAAGCAAAATTGTCTTAGTAATAATCAACTGTGATAGTAACATAACAATTACTTATACTAATGAAAATGAACCTAAATTTGAATATAAAACCAAACAAATAGATATTGAATACAATTATGTAAAAGATATAGTTGCATGAGGTAATGTGAGCATGATGTGTATGTGTCTACATGAGATATAAAGGCAGACCAAATGACAAAACTACTTTCTTACAATACATACCTTGGACTATGATGTCACTAAGATTACATAGATATTAAAATGTAATTAACACAACAATACAATGAATGAAAATACAATGAGAAATGTTATGGATAACATTTGTCATTGTATTTTCATTCATTGTATTGTTATGTTTAAATGCAAATATAAGTTGACATTATTTATTTAGTAAGCATTGTATAGTATGTGAAATGTTATTGGATAACATTTCTCATTGTATTTTCATTCATTGTATTGTTATGTTTAAATGCAAATATAAGTTGACATTATTTATTTAGTAAGCATTGTATAGTATGTGATTATGAAACATGTTTATTTATATGACATATTTTACGTATTAATTAAAAAGTATATCTAACAGATAAAAAATTGGTTGTCTCATATGGATAGTCACCTCTAGTATTTGTGATGACTGAAGATGAGACAAGTTTTAATTTTATTATCAAGGTGATAATAAAAGGCAAAAGCAAGAAACTTAAACAAAACATGTCGACTTAAATAATAAGTCAAAAGGAAATTGGTTTGAAGCAATCAAATGACCATTATATATGTCTTAAATTACTAGACAAGAGCTTAGAAAAGATGAGCTTAAGAGTCAACTAGTGAACTCAAGTCAAACATTAAGTATGTTTAAACTAAAATATTTTAAATATTATTACTTTCCTAAAAATACTTTTAACTTTCCAAAAAAATACATTTACAATATTGCAATAATGAAAAAAATATGCTCCAAAAGGGAGTTAGTATCAAAGCACATGAATCTTATGATGTATATACAAATGACCATAAAACGGGATTAGTGTAACTTAAAAGATTTCAACTTATATTGCATGAGAACCTAAAGGTTAAATGAGTCTTATTACATATCTTTATAGCTCTTGTCTAATTTTTAAAAATTAAATCTAAAGTTTGCTACTTTAGAATGTAACCAAAAGATGATGTCTGATATAATTTTGTGGAACAATTCTAAGAAAGCAAATTAAATTCAATTCAAGAAAATTTAGACTAGAAGAAGGTCATTTTGTTTGGCAACTCACATAGTAACAAAAAAGAAATATGTATTCAAATGTGGCTACCAACTCTTAGTAAGAGGATTAAACATATTTGTAACATGAAGAAGTAAATGAGATTAAAATGCGAGATAGAACTTAAGGTATAGTATGGTAAATCTACTCTCGATTCATTAGACGAGATATCATATATTCCTAATAGATATATGATAATAAGACCTCGTTGTATAATGATTGCATGAGTTATTGAATAAGTATTAGAAATTGCATAATTCTAATTGAGTAAACTTGTTATATGTGAGTAAAAGATGACAAAAATAAGACAACTGATGAGTTTGAGCTTTAATCTTTGACTCGTAATTGTTAAAGAGCAATTGACAATTTGAAGTTTCCTATACGAGAGATTAATTCTAATTCAAATATTTAATGATCATTCATGAATTTTTTAAAAAATATTCTTAAGAATGTTCTTTAATTAGTAAAATTCAATCATGTTTAAATGAATTATACATTTAATAATACATATACATATAATAAAATGCTGTTTAAATTTCCTACATTGATAATCCACTTGAAATTGAATTGTCATGTTTCTCGATCGAGACAAATACCACATCTTTTGTTAAAAATCAAGGGAAGAGCCAAAAAGTACAGTGGCGAATGGATCGCATTTCTCTTTTTTTTTTGAGGGAAGGATCGCATTTCTTTTTTAATTACTGAAGTTTGTTTAAGTAGTTGATATGACCAAATTACTGGGGACGCAAATGACTAATGACTAGATAGTACAAAATTACAGCATCAGACGGGACTCATACGTTGTGGTATTGTGGAGTTCAGATCTTTTGTTTAATATTATGGTGTTTTATTGTGTTCAATAAATCTCAGTCATTTATTTATGTAAATTTCACATAGGTCCCATATGAGTCTCACAAAATAAATGACAAAAATTTTATAAGATAAAATAAGACAAAATAATATTAGACAAAAACTCTAAACTCGGTGTTGAGTGATGAGGGGTAATGTGCATTCTATGCGGTGCAAATATTTGATTAAATGTCATACTAATTTTGTTTTTGAATGAAAGAACCGAATTATTATTATTATAGAATTATTGTTAAAACCAAGGACAGGCGCACATGAAGATGAAGGTGAAACCAAATTTCAACTCTGAAAGTCAAAAATCCCAAGTCATCCACTACATTCCAACTAGAAAATGGCAGGAGAGTTTCAGAGCCCTCGTTTTTAATCAGAACAACATCGCAAAAGTGGCGCTTAGGAAATCTATGCCAAAGGGGTTGCTCTTGTCAGGAAGTCAATTTTCAAAACTTTGAAAAGCTGAATCCGATTAACCCACATCCGTCTGTTAGCTTTTGTTGGCTCACTTGAGAGCATAGAGGAAGGAAACCGTAGTTTTTGATGTGTTGTTTTGCTGTTGGAAGCTTCTTCAACGGCAGGGATGCTTTTTATACACAATGAGAGGAGAGACCATAAGGCCTTGACGTCAATCTTGTTTCTTTAAAAATTTAAACGCCTTCCAATCCAACTGAGGTTAGGGTTTAGTGGTAGTCGCTAAGATTCAATTTCTTGGTGCGGGCAAAGGTTTGGGCCTCTTTACATGTCGTTTTATTCCAGACGTAGGAATATTGACAAAGTTTATAGATATTATAATAAGTCTGTATTTTGATAGGTTTAGACATTGGAAAGATGGCAGAGCCAGAAACATGGAAAAGGTGGCAAACTTACCTTTGTCCTTTACTCTGAATTCCACATTTCAAAACACTCAATTTCCCACTCTCTCTCTTTTGAGTTTTGCCTTCTGTAATTGTTTACTTATTACATATCTGCAGTGTTCTTCCTTTCAACTCAATCTATAATTTGTATACATATATATATATAGAGAGATGGGTAAAAGATACTCGAACAAATTGGATCTTTGGTGTCATTTTCTTTTAAGTTCAGATCTTCTATCTAATTTTTATGTTATCTTATTGTTTTCAGTAAATTTTAGCCATTTGTTTATACGGACTCTACGTTTATTTATGTGGAGCTCACGTAAAATCTGCGTAAATAAATGACTGAGATTCACTGGACACAATAAAACACCATAAAATTGAACAAAAAATCTTGTTCCTTTTCTTTTGGTCTTCCATCGTGTAAGTAACAACCGAATAACATACAAGTGGAATGTTCCATATGAAGTTGATATAAGTAGGCAAGACTTTAAGTAACTAAGCTAAGCAGCAGGGAACAAGTATAGGACTTCAATTTTTAAAGCACATACGTCCTTTTCAATTTCAAGCATATATTCTCAAGGTGGTTACCCTAACAAAACAGAGGAAGTAGACAGCACAAGAAAGGCCAAGACCCTGAATTGGATATTTGGACATAATCAAAACCACACTTTGTGTTAATATAAAGATCAAACCACATTTTCGGCAATATGCGTAACTATAGCTAGGAACTGATGATTAATTGGTTACGGTGTGATTCATGTCCTAAAAGTACGGTTTTATTTGTTAAGTATATATGTTATTTGAATTTCAAATGCCATACCAACTACCAAATTCAGTATGGGCCACCTACACGTGTATCGCATATGGGTCGTTGCAGTTGGCATTTAGTGGATAACTGTATGGAATTGAAGGGCTTTACCTGCAGGTGGTTCACCGATGCAACACAATCCTACAACAGAATGTTTCGACTCCCTCCATCATTTTCCTCCTGTTGCTGCTTCAAAGTTCAAACAGAATAACATTTATTGCTTATAATTCAAAAAGGCATCAAACTGAGTAAGAATGTAAAAGATGAGCTGCTGCTTTCTGTAATTCAACTATGCTATCAGATTAAAGATTTAACTTTAAGTGGTTATTTAATAAACTGATCTATATTTGACCCAAAAAAAATATTAAAATTAATTAAATCAAAAAGTTAAAATTACGCGATTCAAAATTTTATAATTAAATCTATAGCAATATTTTTAAACTTTGTTAATAAAAACTAACTAATTATTATCATCATCATCATCATCATCATTACATCCAGTCTAAAATCTCCAAATAAAATATAATTTAGAGTGATTTGATAATACGCAATGTTACCCTTATATAATAAAGTGACTATTTTTGATAAACCCACATATAGATATGACAATAAAAGAATGATGAAGATTCAAGAGTAAAATAATAAAAATGATAAGCTAAATAATTATGTAAATAAAATTACAATTAATACATAAATAAATAAGAATAAAAATAAAATATAACTCGATTTTTAAAAATAAAATATATTTTAAAGCTAAAATATAACAAAAAAAAATCTGTTTATTTGAAAAAAATACCAGTACTCAAAAGATAAGAGAACAATGTGATTGAAAGTCATCTCCTGTTGATTTCTAGTAATGAAGACAAAGGAAGAGGACGAATGCAAACCCTTTCTTTTTCTCTTTTTGTTTTTATTTATAAATCTGCAAGTGGAAAAAGTTTATATATATATTGTTAGCTTGTCTTTCTCCTTCTCATGTACTTTATATGCTCTTCCTAAATATCACAATCTCTCTCCTCTTAAATACAATTCCACATTCTGCTAGATCCTCCATTACCTCTATCTAGCTCTCTGATGGATCAAAATCGGTTCAAAATGCGAATCTCTCGCATGTTTCGTAGTTCTTTCGGGTCATGTCGAACGAGAAATTTATCGGACGTGATCGAAAAGGCTGTCTTTATCCCTCAAAGCACCCCAAGTCCAACCCAAAGCCAACGATTTCAGACGACGATGATGGAGACTTTGCCCTCCAAAGCTCATCCTTTTCCTTCTATTTGCAGACCAAACTGCCCTAAAACAACCACCCAAGTCATTAGCAACTCTATTGTCTCAAGGCCAAAACTATCGGGTCTATATCCTTCTGTTTTTAAACCGGGCAATAAAAAGGGACACGCTTGCACTCCTGTTTCTCCTATGGCTCCTCTTAACCAGTTCTATGAAGATTATAGCTTAAAAGAAGCAAGGACGTTTTCCATCAGTCGGAAAGATAGGAAAACGAATAAGAAAAAGAAGAACAGGGACAAGAACAACAAGAGTTGTTACATGAGAGACAGGAATCTCCTTAGCTCTTCTTCTCATGATAGCAAATATTTTGAAAACAGCTACTGGTTTAGCAGCGAAGACGACGCGGATCCAAGAGAAGGCGAGTCAGATGCTTTCTTTTCATCGAGAAGTCTCTCCTCGGAATCATCTATATCTCATCGATGCCGTTCTCGGAGAAAACACAACAGTAGTTCTCGGAGGAGACGAGCTGCTTCTACTAAGAGTAGTTCAGGAAAAATGGTGGCCGTGCCATTAGATGGCAAAGTCAAGGGCAGCTTTGCGGTGGTAAAGAGGTCGAGCGACCCGTACAACGATTTCAGGACATCCATGTTGGAGATGATTGTTGAGAAACAGATATTTGCATCTAAGGATCTCGAGCACCTCTTGCAGTGTTTCTTGTCTTTGAACTCATATCATCATCATAAGATTATCCTTGAGGTTTTTACCGATATTTGGGAGACATTGTTCTCTAACTTTTCTTAGTGCAACATGAGAAAAACAAAAACAAAAACTGGTTTTATGTTTATTATTATTGTTATGTTATTGTCTAGTTCTATAATCTGTAGTTTTAGAGGAAATCTAACCTTTGATGGATTATGCCCACTTTTTCTGTGATTGTCTTTTCTTGGTTAAATTCAAATATAATCTTTCATACGTTTGAAGGATGAATAAAGTAAATCATATCGGATACATATAAGACTCATTTGAATTTCACACACCATATCATACCTATTCAATGAAAGTTAACATTGCTTTATGTTTTTGTTTCTTGGTTGTGATTGTGAAGGCTGATGTGAATAATATTGGCTCTTAAGATTGTCCTTACATTGTCAGAGAACTGTGGTTGAGATGATGGGTGAAAGCAGGATTCGGCTGTATACCTAGTCCGAACTTTTCTTTTGCCGCTTTTATCAAAAAGCATTGACGAGGCGAAACCTAAAGGTGACATACCTACGGCTTTTCAAAGACTTTTTAGCCTGATAAACAGGCTCAGATTTGAAAGCAAATACAGATAGAAAAGCAAAAAAGAAACATGGAAGATAGGATATTAAATATACATATAACAAGAAAAGTTGCCTCAATTGCTTGTGACGTTCAACTTTTGGCTGTTTCTTGCACCAAAAGAATACAAATATTAAAGAACTAGTTGGCCAAAACAAACTGTTTCGTCATTTAGTTTGAAATAAACAGCAGACACAATTTGTTTAATTTTGAGCTGAGTCTTCAGATTGTACATACATAATTCTCCTCTAACTTTGATACGAATCGAAATCCTTGGTTTATAAAAAAAGGGGGTCGATGTGCCTTGTACTTCTCATCTTCTGGGGATTGTTCGACTAATAAGTAACAAACGTTTATATAATTCCCCTCTAACGATCTATCCTTTAATTGTTGTACTCAATTTTAATTTGTTGGTCAACTTAAACTCTAAAAAGTCCATCCAATCTAAACTTAATATCAATTACATGATCACAATCTCATCGCTTATACGTGATGTGATTGCTTAACATTAGGTTAACTTCTACATAATTTAACACTGCTATATGCATAATCAAACTTGTAATTTAATATGCATATACATATGGAAGGAAGTACAAGCAAAACACTAAAGAAAAGGAAAAAACGAAATGACATTTGAATATAGAACCACATGATCGGCATGATTCCTGCACACAAAACTGCCAAAAATGTTGAATTCCTGGTAATTAGATATTGTTAATCTGCCTTTAGCACGAAAGAAGGACAAAAAATGTGATGGATTTTTAGGTACATGTATTTTTATTGCATTGCATTATTAACCAAATCAGATAAATTAATGCAATTAATATGTTCTCATTAGATATGCAAAGTAGCAAAGACAAACGACCGCACCCTACCAGCCTAACAGTAACATGCATAAAAGCTTTGTTTCTGCAGTTTAGCGTCCACTTCTCAATGCAATTTGAGCGATCCATTTTTGTTTTTTTCTCTCCAAACTTGGAACATAGCTTGCTTGTCCCCGTTCAAAACATGAAGGGCATACGACTAAAGGAAGAACATATAGAAAGGTTCGTATACGGAGTAAGATAATTATATACATATAACTTTAAGATGCTTGCCATCTGGAAAAGAGTTAAGAGGGTTTTGATAATAGACGAATGCGTGAGCTAACGAGTTTGTGGTACAGGAAATTGAAAACCCTTTTCTCTATTAATATTCAATGGTATAAGGAAAAGAACAGCACCGGCAATGACAAAAACCAAAATGAATCTTAAATTAGACCAGCAACCAATATGTATAGAGAATTTGCCGCACAATGATTGGAAAATGATTCGTGATGCAGCAATGGAGCATGTGGGTTGGTAGGACTATTTATGGCTAAGAAAGGGATAGAAGCTTTACTAGAAAAGGTACCTGTAAGGCTAATCTGTCGACACTCGATAGTTTTACTAAAAATATTGACACGTCAATTTCAAGCAATGGATCGATGGAGGCTGGCTACTGAAGAAATCGAAATCTGGGAGCGAAGAAGACACAACGGAATGAGAAAATTTTGGATGGGGACCTGCTAAGGTGTTGGTTAGAGAGAATGTGAGCCAACAGCTCGCAACTTGTGGGAAAATGTGCATTGGGTTAGCTTTCCTTTTGCTGCTAGTATCCATGCTTGATAGCTATGTTTCCTTGTGGCTACAGAGAAGCAGAAAGGCTCTGGCAATTGAAGTTTCTTGTTTTCTTTTCTTCTCTTCTTATGTGCTGCAGGTGCATGTGGGTAGAAATGATCTAGTAATGCGTTTTGAATTAAAGATAAATTTTGATATGAAATTGACAAACGGGAAGCAAAAATAAAGAATGTCTGACTTATGACAGAGGTCATTGATGTATATGTTAGCTGTGCGATTTGTCGAGGCAGCAATTCTCATAAATGGTGGCATTTTTTGGGTTCTTGAGCACCAGTTATTTCCACCTCTCTGACACTCACTTGCAGAGGTGTCAAACTTATGTGGACCAATTCTAGTCGGCTTGTACACGGAGCCTCACGAACACTCTTTTTAGAAGACTTTTGCAGATGGGACACGGGGCAAATGCGCAGAGATAGCCTAAATAAATATAATGCCCATTTAATTCTAAATTAATGAGTATTTATAAATATTTTATATTATGTAATTTAAAATTTTGTGGGAAAAAATAGAATTGGGTGATTGGGATAAAATTTTGTGAAATATGTAAAAGAATAAAAGATAAAACATTTGGTTCTTATCAATCACTTAACCACTTACTTCAACAACCATTTAGGTTCATTTCAAACCTCAATTAAATCTAAAAATGCCAAGATAAGGTGGGAAGGTAACAGTGCACTATCGTGCTTGTGCATGATCATGCAACCACTTGATGATCCCTTTCTATCATGATCATGCTTGTGCATGATCGAGCAACTACTGGATGGTCCCTTCTGATAAAGAAAATGACGTATTTAGGCAATATGCATGATCATGATCATGCAACTACTTGGTGATCCCTTTTGACAAAGAAAATGAGGTATTTAGGCCATAAATTCTTCTAAACAAATGTTCCTATATGTCTTTAGTTTCTAACGACATCAAGTTCAAGAGTTTGGTTTAGTATTCTGAAAGTTATAACTAAAATACTATAGATTGTTCTCACACAGTGATAGCACACTGTACTCAACTTCAAGCCAAATTTCTAAAGTGTTAGAGACATAATTCAAATTCCATTCCTTCATAAACAATATAGCCATATGTCTCTAGTTTAATATAAAATTAAAATCATACTATTTGGATGTCTACAGATCAAGATCTGGCCAAAATACAAATTCTTGTTTAGTGAAAACACTCCATCTAACATATTCCAGCACACTTCATCGTCATTTTCATCCTAGTTCATCTCTTTTGCTTAGTCTATCATTTCTAGCTTATGTCCCCATTATTTCCTCTTCATTCCTACTTCTATTTCAGTTCAATTTCAATCACAAACAAATCATATTCTATGTTTGATCATAACACCTAAAAACCGAACATTACATATATATATATATATACATTCATCAACAAGTTTTTGCATATGCTAAACTCTAATCTCACATTCATTTCACCTATAACTATCACCTTAATTCTTCCCATTTCAAGACACCACATTTCTTCCTTTCTTTAGCTCTAGACTCATTTTAGTTCATCTCCAAAACACCCAAAGAGATCCACGTTAATAAACATTGACAACAGAACATGAAACATCCATTTACCTATTAAATTTTTCTGCACTTTTTGCTACACCATTTTTAATGATCTTTCTATTTCAAACTCATCTCTATAACAACTTATGAACTATTGATAATCATAAACACAAAAACAAGACATCAATGTGCTCATTTCTTTACCCACGTTCCAACTTATATAAAACACTATTTTATGATCATTTAACCTCTAACTATCATCATATATGTTTCATTTAACAAATCATGAAGAACAATATGATACTTGTTTAACTTCAAGATCTTCAAATTATTACTCAACCTTAGCTTTCCTTAAACCACACGATCATCATCATAGAAGGTGGAGTAGGTTAGATTCTTCTTTAAGAATAAGACACATGATCTTGAAGAAACATGTGAAAAATGATGGCAACGTTCACAATGGTGAGAGTTGAAGGTATCGTGAAAATGAAGAAGAAGAAATGTAGAAGATGAAGATCGAAAATGAAGAGAGAAGAAGAAAGCATCAAATGAAAATGAAAGACAAATGATAGTCTTTCAAATGAAAGCAAATATCGTGGATAGGTGTGTGGCATGGCTTGTGACACTTGTCACTTGCCACATGTCATGACCTTATGGTTTCTAATGGGTCTTCTTTCTCAAGTCCATTTGTCTCCAATTTCTAATCCAATTGTCTCTCAATTTTCTATGATATTCGTCATTAAATCCTAGTGTCATTTATCAACAGTTTCTACTGCCATTTGACATTTAATTATACCACCATTTATCAATTATCTTGCCACTTGACATTTTTCCTAGTCTAGAAGTACTCATAATTTCAAAAACTTTTTCAGATTTTCACCAAAAATTATAAATCAATAATTATAATCACCAAATCAAATTTCAAGAAAAAATATTTACTATTCACATCATAATCACATTTATAAATCAATTAAGATCAACTATACCCAATAAATGTTAAATGAGTGCATATACAATCATTGTAATATGTTTAATTATCAAATTCATGTGTATGCATGCTAAATGATGCACGAGCATGAAATGCATGTTCTAGTTTCTCAATATTATCTCTCATATTTAGTATTCTAGGGTTCTAACCCTTAATATGAAAAAAAAGAGATGTTATAGCAAAGGAATCTTAGGTATAAAAAATAATTTTCCTTTGTGAGGTCTAAAGACAATTTTTGTAGAAATTGTATGGTCTACCTTATCCCATTGCATAGTCCCTCAGTTGGATTTAAATTTCTTATAAGCATAATTGGAGAGCCTTCTTTGAGTAATAGTTTGTGTGGAGGTAGACCTTTAGGATTTAAAGAATTGAAAAAATCTTCATAATCTGCTTGATGCCTTTGGTGTAGAGCCCCCTCACCGTAGGGTACACAACGGAACGCCCGGAGGTCATTCTGGTACATATCCTACGATAAAGGCGCACTACGGTCAATCAATCACTAGTTCACTCCTCATGGCATCATTTAGTAATGACTATAAAGCATCAATAGAATTTCTTCATATTTTTAAACC
>JANZLX010000008.1:29929988-29942272 GCA_025531955.1 Erythroxylum orinocense | reverse complement strand
AAGGTTAATGAGGGCTTACAGTCTAAAGTCGATGAATTGACCAAAAAATTTGAAGAAATGCAGGATAAATTAACTACCGAAGTCGAACAACATAAAAAGGTCTTGGAATTTTTATATTCTACACATAATATTCGCTTAGAATAGATAAGTACTCATACTGATATATTAAACACTTATGACATATTTTTTATATTAATTACTATATTATGAAATGTTTGGGATTTGAAATTATATAATTCATTGTCTAAATGTATTAAATTCTTGTTATGCATTATTAATCATTCGGAAATTAATGATGTACTCAACAAATTGATGAATTATTAAATAAAAAATTCCATATATAATATTAAATAGTTATTAAATAAATAAGATTTAATATTTTCCCAAATATTAATTGTTAAATCAAAATAATAATTCAAATAAAATTATATTTTAAAACCATATTTGGATTCAAATAAAATTTGAAATTTAATTTTAATAATTCTTATAATTATTATTATTTTCGGATGAATCACATTTAAATAAATTAATTTTAATATATTTAAATATATTTAAATAAATAAATTTTCAAACAAATAATATGCGACGTTTAATCCCAAACGTCACAGATTGTAACGCTACAATGACATCGAATAAACGTCGAACAAAGCGTAAGGATTTCTACGACGTTTACTCCATACGTCACCCATTCCCTTAACCTTTTATGATGTTTTTCAAATCGTCGATAAATAGGCAAGGTTTCCTCGACATTTTCCACCAAACGTCGCCAAAACCGTTTCCCTACTCCACCTTCAACGATGTCTCTTGCGATGTTTTAAGAAATGTCAGAAATAACATTCTACAACATTTTTTGAACATTTGTAAAGTTTTTAAAACGTTGCTGGAGGGGTATTTTTCTTGTAGTGTGTTCGTGGTTCAGGCACCCGCATGGTCGTAGCAATTAGTGATCTTAGTCAAAAATGGCAATTGATCTATATAAAATCCTTGGTCCAACTTTGAAACTTCCTACTATTCTTAGCTATTAAGCAACTATTTAAAGCCACATACGTCGATTTCCAAATGTCCAAAAGAAAGGAAGATTTGTTTTCTAACAAACTCCACGAGTTATAGTCTTTTATACAAATCAATATCAACATGAGTTTTACTTGTATAAGCAACAATTTTAATGGACCAAATAACAAAAACAATAAATATAAACATGAGTTTTACTTATATAAAATCCTTGGTACAATCATACGATATTTCCTTTCAACTTGGTTCAATATTTTCAGCTACAGCTAACTTCAAATTACGATGATTTCGAGTTCACTAAAGGAAAATGCTTGATGTCTCTTTCACATGCTTTTGACTTTCAATTAATATTATTGACATTTCCTCTTATTATTCTAAGCTGTCAAATTTGAAAAGTTTTAGGGCTATGCATAACACATGAAAGATAACCTACCAAGTGTTGTTAGATTTACGCAACAGATGTCTATAAATTGAGGTCTGAAGTGATAGGTTATTCGCTCATAAAAAGATATGCCGACTAGTACCATTCCCCATGTACCGCTTGGCTCAACCGGATCGACGATTCCAGTTATAGGCTATGGAACAGCTGAATTTCCTTTTCCCAAATACGAAGCCATTAAACAATCTGTTCTTCAGGCCATTGAAGTTGGCTACAGACACTTCGATACAGCTGCTAATTACCAGACTGAGAAGCCTCTCGGAGACGCCATAGCCGAAGCCTTGAAACTTGGTCTTATCAAATCAAGGGACGACTTGTTCATTACTTCCAAGCTCTTTGGCAGCGACGGTTATCCTCATCTTGTCCTACCAGCACTACGCAAAACACTCGAGTACTTAACAGATCTCAATTATTTTCGTTTAACCTAGCTGAAGTATTTGTTTACAAATTTCTTCCATCATTTAACTTTACTGTTAATTTATGCAATTTGCAGGAATCTTGGAATGGACTACCTCGATCTTTATTTGATTCATGTTCCGGTGAGCTTGAAACCAGGGTCCCAGTTTCCTTTCGAAAAAGAAGATGTAGTTGAAATGGATATCGAATCGGTTTGGAAGGCCATGGAAGAGTGTAAAGACCTTGGTCTCACCAAGTCGGTAGGTGTCAGCAACTTTACGTGCAAGAAGATTGAGAAATTGCTTACCACAGCGAGGATTCCACCAGCGGTCAATCAAGTATATATATTTGGTGTTCATATTTATGAGAACTCATTGTAAAATTTGTTTTTCGCCAATCAGTTGTTGACGAATTGTTGATTATTTGTTCCGAAAATATTACAAGGTAGAGATGAATCCAATTTGGCAGCAGAAGAAGCTAAAGGAGTTATGTAATGAAAAGGGAATACACATAACAGCTTTTTCACCACTGGGAGGGAAAGGCGCGCCTTGGGGAAGCAGTAAAGTGATGGAAAGTGAGGTGATCAAAGAGATGGCAAACACTAGAGGGAAGACTGTTGCTCAGGTGGGTCCATCAACCCCTCTTATCATCTCATATCTATTATCATGCACTCGTTTTCTTGATATAAAGTTCTTATATCAATTGATCAAAGTAAAAAATGATTTAATTAATTGTAATTTTAATATTATACAGATATTTTCAATAACACAAAAACCTATCTAAACTACATGCAAATAATGTTAAACTTCGTATAGCTAATAACCCTTGTCTTAGTCTCTATTAACCCTTAACAACACATGACAATAAGCAACAGATTTCTATTCTTTATTTTGTAAAGAGTTATTTACTTAATATGTAATATATGACTGAAAATAATTTAGCAAATAGATTTGTGTTTAAAAATAGATTTTGGAACTTATATTTCTTATTTGTGTAAACCATTATTTCAGATAAATATGGGATTAAATTTATTAATAAAAAATATTAAGTTTCAAAAAAATATTTGTTTGTCTTTAGCTTGTTATTTCACATAAAACATAATAAAGAACTAGAATTATACTTTGGTTAAGATTAAAAAATTAAAATTTTCAACCTTATTGTTTGATGTTTAGGTGCGTACATTTAGTGTTTTTGTTTCACATGATACATACATGTGTATATTTATTTATACAGACAAACTAATGAGACACTTGTTTTGATTATTAAGGTTTGCATGAGATGGGCTTATGAGCAAGGTGTTAGCATTGTCACAAAAAGCTCCAATAAGGTCAGAATGCAGGAGAACATCGATATATTTAACTGGAATTTAAGCACCGATGACTTGATAAAGATAGATCAAATTCCACAAAGTAGAAATTGTCTTGGGGAAATTTTTGTCTCTGAAGGTGGTCCTTATAGGTCTGTAATGGAGCTTTGGGATGGAGAGATGTAAGGTTCATTGCGAAAAATGTGTTGATATTGACCAAATTTCACGAGAGACTTGTTACTTAATATCCAATTGCTTGTTTGCAATTAATGCATATAATTATGTATTTATTCAATACAAATTATTTAGATTTATTAATTTTATCAATAATATTTGATAATTAATATTGAAGTTAAAATTATTAAAATAATAACAATTAAGATGTAATCATAATTATTAAAACAAATTATATTAAATTATTATTCTAAACTATTGTTATTATAAACTTTAACGAAAAAAGGATAACATGTGTTTGTTTAAAGCTATTTAAAGAGGCAAACTTATGTTTCATATCATATATCAATAAAAAGAATATATAGTTAAAAACTAGAGATATAAATATACATAATGAATTTAATAAAATAATTAGCTATATTATTAGTCATAATATGATTTTTTGATAAAATAAATAATTGATTAAGTAAATTGGAGTTTTTGCAAGAGTTACAATAATAAAATAGTTGCAAGCATAACAAAACTAGCTAGCTAAATAAGTATTAAAACAATAAAAAGATAACAACCTATAGAATATAATATAGAGTAATAAAATGGAGGAAGAGTCAAAGTTTCAAGCATAAGCATGGGAAAGGTGGGGCTTCGATAAACATTTTCTAGAACTTAAAAATTTAATTTGTTAAAAGATAGTTAATAGAAAACAATTAGCAATTAGCAGCAATAAAATAATAAAGTGAAAAGTTATTTGTAATTAAAAATGATATTAATACGAGTTATTTATTAATTAATTTTCATTAAAATTCAAATTTATTAACATATTACTAAGCATTCTTAAATTTTTATTTAAATTTTAGAAAATAGAAATTATTTGTTACTAGCATTTATAGTTATACAATGCTTAATGTGAATTTAAAAAGTTGCATTTAAGTCAATATGAAAAATTAATAACCAAAAGATGACATTTTTAAATATAAAGGTTTTAAGTAAAAATTCACAAAATAAAAGGAGCGATAGTTGTTAAATTGAAATATAAACCCTAATACAAAAAATTATGAAAGTATAATTAAATTTATTGTTTATTTATAAAATGTAACTAGTCAAAAAATTTAAACGTAAACCTACAAAATTAGAAAAAAAATGTTATTTTTAAAACTAGAATCAACTAAAACTATCAATCAACTTTATTTGGGATAGTGAAAGCAATTTAATAACATTGAAATTCATAAAATTAATTTTTGTTTCAGTCTGAATCGTCACTATTCATTACAATGCTTGTTTAAAGTGACATTATTAATGTATATTTTTTAAATAAATTTATAAAATAATTTTATTTATAATCAAGTGTTATATAAATCATTAAATTCATTGTCAAACTTGAACAATAAAATATTAATGACACTAAAAATTAGTGATGATAACCTATTGTGTCTAGTTTCTATTGCTTTTAATTGCTTTCATATCTTGATTTTGGTTATAAATCCTTGTGTTTTGATTCAAATGTGAGATAAATTGTGTAGAAATAAAGTGAATATTGCATGAATGTTAATTGGATTATTTTGTTAATTTCTCATAAAGGTTGAAGGGAAAGTTGACGTAAATTTGCATGAAAGGAAAAGAAAAAAAAAACAAACAAAGGTGGTGACTAAAGGTGTCATCACGGTGACAAACTTAGATCCGTGACCATTTGTCACTATGTTGTTGTTACAATGAAGATGGAATTGATGCATTACAATTTACGCAGTTTAGATATAGTAGAATTTGTTATTTTTTCAGTAGCCTTTTCTTGGAAAAATCTTTAATTTGTTTTCCTTCATAGTGGATAAACCATTTTCTCAAATGATATTCTCAATATAAGGGAATAACTTTTGCATCTCCATTGCTTTTGAATGATCTAATAAATGAGCCAAGCGAATTCAATCTTGGAAAAAAATAGAAATAATAGGTGGTTTATAAGCTGAAGCTCTTATTTGCAAAGAGTGTGACAATTGGTAATGTTGGAATTGCCAAATAGTTTATCCATCGTGGTTAGTCTCCTCTAATAATAAGCTAAAGGATGGAAGAGACCTTTGAGCTTGCCTACTTAAACAACACCATTTTGTTAGTGTAGTTTTGGGGTTTTGGCACCTAGTAGTTGTTTAAATGATTTTTTGGAGAAGTAGCCAAAGAATTACCTCATATACTAAATGGAATCCCCTTTATTGACGTTAGGTTTATAATTAGAAGCAATGTCCATTAAGTCATACGAGATCCTTTGATTATGTCTCTATTAATTGTCTTTTAGAACTTTTGAGGCCTATCAGGCTAGAGAGCCAACTGGCAAGAAGGTTTGCTCTTATTGAAACAAATACTTGAATATTATCCTTATTAATTGAAATACTAGACAAATCCTTAAAGGTTTTAATAGCTATTATTAGAGCACTAATGGAGTTTATATTAGCTTTTGTGAGAAGTAGCAAGTCATCAGTAATGAACAAGCTACAAATTCTCAATTTAATTATATCATGACCAACAAGTATAATAAGAACCTCAAAATACGGTGTAAACAAGTATGAGATAAGGAGTCTCTTTTCCTTATTACTTTCGTACCTTCATAAAGTTATGTTGGCTCACTATTCCCAAAATTCTTTAAGAGATTGAAGCGATACATTGTTCTATCTAATCAATCAAATTTTGAGGAAAACCAAATGCTCGTAAGGTTTTCAATGAGGAACTCCAATCAAATCATTCAAACTCTTTATGGAAATTAGCCTTAATCATATAGCTCTTGAAACATTGTTTCTTAGTATAAATTTTAAAAATTTCTAAGCTAGAAGAATGTTGTCCCCAAATTTCCTCCCTTTGATAAAAGTCCCTTGAGATGGTTTGATATGAGCTTTCAAAACAATCTTAAGTTTTGAGGCTAGAAGTTTTATAATGATTTTTTAAACTTTGTTGCAATATGAGATAAGTCTAAAATCCCTTAAAGAACTAGGATTAGGGGACCTTGGGATAAGATTGATGAAACTCTTGTTAGGTTCCTTTTCAACATTTTACATTTATTAAAATACTCAGTAACAGCCTTTATCATTATGTGTTTTGTGTGATTCCCAACTCTGTAAAAGAAGTAAGCATTAAAATCACTAGGGATAGGTGCTCCATTTAGTTTGAGATGAAAAATAATGTTTTTCGATCCATATCTACAACATTGAAGGGTAAAAGCAAACTTCTTGATTCAGTGTCAGTAATTTGCCCTATGATAAAGGAATTAAGCAAATGCAGAGAAGAGTAACTTTTAGAGATAGTGCCCAAATTGTTTGTGAAATTCTCAATGTTTCTACCAATAGATCATCTTAGGAGCGAATCAACTACTCATTTTCTTTTTCAAAAATGGTTGTCCTATTGGAAATTTTCCAAAATGGAATTGTTGTATGGAAAAAGGAATTGTCATAACTTTACACATTAATTAACTTAAGCTCCTTTTTAATATTATAAGGTTCTTCATCTAAATATAAGATTTGTGAACAAAAATCATAGCTCAGACCTTTCACTACAAGAAATAGACTCCTTCTGCGACAGTTTTAAAACGTCACAGAAAACCTTCTCCGACGTTTATTAGAACGTCATAAAAAATGTCGCAAATGGTGGGTAAGTAATAGGCATCGGTGACATCTGATGGAAAACATCGTCAAAGGCATCAATATTTGATGACATTTCATAAAACGATAGGAAAGGGGAGGGGGGGACGGGGGAATATTTGGCGATGTTGTGTGAAAACGTCACGGATTGTTGGAGTTTTAACGATTTTTTAAGGACGTCGCATAAAAGTTGTATTCTGCGACATTTGATTCATCAAACGTCGCGTATTGTAAGACATTTATTAAATTTAATTTAACTGAAAATAAATTTATTTATGATAATTTTTAAAATTTTATTTAATAATGATTCAATATAAATTATAATTTTTTTGTTTTCATTTATCTGAATATAGGAATAATTTAATAATTAATAAACTTTAATGATTAATTTAAAAATTTTCAATTTTCCAAAAAATTTAATTTAATAAATTTGAATTATAATTAGTAATTTTAATTTTAATTTGTTTCAAAATTTTGAAAATAATTTTAATTTAATTATTTGCTAATTTAATATATAACAAAATTTTAAAATATTATTTATTTAATAACTATTAAATATTATTTATGAAATAAATTTATTTAATAATTCATCATTTTTTTAATATATCATTAATTTTAATAATTATTCACATATAACAAGAATTGAATTGCAAACAATTTATTATTTAATTGCAATTCTCAAACACATCATAATACGATAATTAACATAAAGAATACGTTATAAGTATCTAATATATCAATATGGGTACATATTTAATCTAAACGAACATTATGTGTAGAACATAAAAGTTTCAAGACCTTTTTTTGTTGTTCGGCTTGGGAAGTTAATCGATCATACTTTTCTTTAAATTTTTTAATCAATTCATTGACTTGAGATTGTAACCCCTGATTAGCCCTGTTTGACTCCTCTAATTTGTCTTGAAGTCTCTTTCTGACCGAAGTATTCCCTTATAGTTGAAGTTCAATTCTCATGCCAACAACGTAATCTATTCTAGTGCCCAAGACTTTGTTGTACACTTCATCCACTGTCATCAGATGACTTTGTTCTATTGAATGTGTCATTTCATGACACATTAATTCCTAAAAATGTAAGAATTAATTACATACATATTCTCATTTAACAAATATTTGTAAATAAACTATGTACTCACCCATTTTGCTTTGCATTCAGCAGTTGTCCATTGATCTTTACTTTCATCATAATGAGTGTGATACTATAGCTTTATCCGATCACACTCTTCTCCCTCCCTGTCACTTTGTTGTATAAAAATATAGTAATAGTAATGTTGTTCATAAATTTTTAAATTTTAGTCAAAGTAAAATATAATTAAAAAGATAATAACTTACAATCTCATGTCGTATCGCTACAAAGGCCTTGGACCCGTAGTTTGGTTGACATTTGACTTGACTCCTAGTCAATTTGGTTTTTTGACCTTTTTCCTAATCATACACATGGCAAAATCTATTATAACATCTATAAATCACAATTCATAAATACTAAAATATAATCAGTTGTCAAAGAAGTTGTGAAATTAAGTTTTTTTATCAAATGAAAACTAACCTTTGTAGCTGATTACTCCCAATACTCACATAAATTCATCCACTCCACCACTGTGACATTATGCGGCTTCACATCCTTTCCGTGTTTGGTAAAATGCTTTTTTAAATAATACCTTTGAACTTTAGAACTTAAAGCAAGAAACCTCTTCATAGCCGCATGTACTTCGTTGTCAGTCCTCATTCCCTTGACTTCCAACCTTTGTTGCAAAAAATTATAAATTATTGGTGAAAATTTTAAGCATATGGAAAACACGTAAAAATTAGATTGGTTTAGAATACTTACGTCTAACTTATCAAACGCAGTGTCCAATTCCTCGTTAGTAATTTTTTTAAAATTTTGTTCTTACAAGTAAGGAAGTTCGAGATACCACACCAATCTCACTCGATAATTTGGCAGACTGTAAGGAGTTGGTTGGTCGTCCTTCAGCAATGGAGATCTCTATCTCCAATCTTTTACCTATCGCCTTATTAATCTTTGCCAATCCATGTCCTTTTGTGACACCCCTTGTTTTTTTCGCAGTAGTCGTGGATCCTAAAATACCAAAGGAATATTTTATAATTAACATATAACATACTCTTAATTGGTTAGATAAACAAAATAATTAATCTTAATAAATTTAACCAATGTGATGTGAAAGATCATACCTATAGTGCTTGTAGAAGAGGAGCCCACAGTGGGAAGAATAGTGTTATTTACTGGTGTCAGATAATTAGAAGCTGGAGGCATCTTTTGAGAAGTTGATGGAGAACTAGTATTGCATTGCATAGATGTGACTTCTCTTGGTGTTGAAGTAGGCTCAGAAGGTGCACGTGTGTGATCTTGTGCCTGTGTACGTGCAGGTGTGTGATCTTGTGGTTGTGTACAAACACATGGCTCATTAGCTGCACTTCCAATTAGCTGACGGTACCGCGACTGCAATTATGAAGGTACTAAGCAACTTAGTGCAACCTTATTCTTCTTCTTGGGTGGACCAGGTCCCATGTGATTCACCTATATTCACATCGACATTAGATTTTAAAGTAATATTCATCAACCATATTTAAAGAAATGTGTATTGCATTCATACGTTTTTGATAACAAACTGCAGTTTCAAGTATGTGACTAAATTATCCTAGTACAATATGATGTTATCTAACTTTTCATATGCTTTAGAGTAACAGATAAGCTTTGAGAAAGCTGCCCACAAGTGTGGTATATTTCCACTTACAAACTAGAAGTATCTGATGATCTTCCTTCCTTGGAACTTTTAATATCATTATTGGGTAAGTGAGTATATTCATGATTAGATCCTTCTCACATGCTTTTTTTGAACATTGTCAGGCCTTATCTACTATACCAAAGTTACACTCACTATGGACAAGTGATGTATATGTATATGTATCAAGTACCAGTCCTTGAACTTCCATTTTTTCTCATTACAACAACGAAGACATCAGTAATAAATCCCTTTTTCTCATTACATCCATCATTGTAAAGCCTTATATATGATCTCTCTAATGTAATATCCATCAATAAACAAATTAAACATTTGATTAACCTATGTCATTCACCAAAATTTCAACAACTTTCACTTTCTCAACCTTGCAAAATAGAAATCTAATTATTGTAAATCAAATTATTGCTAATATAAAGTAAATAGAAATCTAAATTAGCATAATGACAGTATATTACCTTCTATATGGATTAATGAAGAGATAGATGATTGTGTCTTACTTTGTATTTGAATACAATTTGCAAAAACTCTAAGGAAAAAAAGAAAAAAAGAAAATAAGAAAGTGATTTTTAATGAAGAGATAGATGATTGTGTCTTACTTGTATTTGAACACAATCTGCAAAAACAATAGTTGAAAACAAAAAAAACAAGAAATTGATTCTTAATGAAGAGATAGATGATTGAGAATTTATACAATATGATGCCTACACCCTTGCCATCTATAAAAGAAGCATATGATTGAGAATTTAAGAATTACCTATTAATTGGCATTACACACATTTAAGAGACAATAATACGTATCACTTTAATATCTATTGTTCTTTTAACATTGTATAGGGAAGTAATCAAATCATCTAATTAAAGATAAATGAATTTATTAATAATACTTGAAAGGTAGAAAATTTAGTTTTTCAAGGCTGAATTAACAAATATAACATAAAGACAAGTGAAATTATAGCATATCATCTTAAAGGAGTTTCATTCCCATTTGACTGTAATAGTGTCATAAGTGAGAAGAATAAAGTCTGATGGCTCTATGCATGCATCCATTTATCTCTAACATATTCTCATTTGACTGTAATAGTGTACCAGGTTAGAAGTGGTTTCTTGGCTGTTAGCATTATTGCATTCACTTTTAACATGGCATTGTTGCATTCACTTTTAACATTATTTTATGGAAAATTGATTGTAGTTTACAAGCAACCCAAAAATTAAACTTTAACTATTAATATATAATGTGAAACAATCCAAAATATCATAAAATTAAGCATAAAAGCATGAATGCTCAAGACCTGACAAGAAGCTAACTTCTGGTTTATACAACTTATTGCTAGCAGAATTTGACCAACTCATTACATTTAAGTTATGTGGTTTCACATGCATCTCGATTTAGTTGCTTATTCAAATACCCTATTATCTTAATTGATTCCCCAATGCATCTCTGGTTTTTTTCAATTTTTGCCATACTATACATGATCAAAATATTCTTTATAATAAAACTCAATGAAATAAGAGGCACATTTGTTTACTCTTATATTTTGTTATGTACTATCAAGATCATTACATCTTATATACAAAAATAATTTTCGCAGGTCACTAATTTATATCTGATAGTAATGATACATCAATCATAATTTCTTTTGAACAACCCCTGAATATTTTACGACTATTTAAAATTACTTCTCCATAGTAGTTGCCCCTTTCGACTAAATCACATATACCATATTTCCATCGCGTTACTATGATTCATCTCATAATTTTAACTATAAAGATTATAAATTATCTCCTACACCTTATCCAAATATAGATCTCGTATGTACTCAATCACATTATTCACCAATGTAACCACATTATCGGATATGTACTCATAATAACTGGTCGACATAATCTTGAGAACTTTTACATATATCATTATCATTTGCTTCACTTTCCATACATATGTTCTTAATAAATTTAGAAACATAAACGCATAACCATCTTAACATTCTGATATCAAATTCACTAACACAATCTTTTACTGGATCATAAGTCTTATCACACCAATTAAAAAATCATTTTCAATTCCTAGTTCAACCTTTCAATTCCTCTTTACTTATACACCTTAAATCTTGTCATTTCCACCTATGTCTCTATTTCTTTCTCAGTCAATTCAGGAAAACCTTTTCACATCCATATCAATTCAAGTACATATCCACAACGGAATTTCGTTACCATATTCGCTGACATAACCACAATTACTGAATCTATGTCCAACATATCGGGCTACATAATATTTCTATTATTAAATATCCTCAAACTTTCATTTTCTCACATTTTTTCCAAATTGTAACACCCCGTCCCAATATTAAGGGTTAGGACCTAAAATTTTAGTACATTTGAGCTCAAAGAGAAAGTAAGACAATGTATTTCCTTGCTCATGCATCATGTTAGCATATATGCATATAAATATTGAATGTTTTTGCATATTTCGCATAAAAAGTGGTAAGTGCATTCATTGACAACTTTTGGGTATACATATTATTAAATGTGATTTTATTGAAAATGAGGAGTAGAAGGAATAGAAAGAGTGA
>JANZLX010000008.1:29905783-29919518 GCA_025531955.1 Erythroxylum orinocense | reverse complement strand
GAAGATCACTTAAAGAGTTAAGGTTTTAGGCTTATATGGAAGGGTAATATGGTCATTTGTCACTCATTAAATGACATAGCAAGGGTGGCTGTCGTTTTTAAGAGGAGTAGCACGATACTTAGGAGAAAAATGAAGGAAAGAAGATAGAAAGGAGAAGAAAGGTGCTTCGGTGGAGATAGGAGAAAGAAGAGAAAGAGAGAAAGCTAGGGTTTTGATTTTTTCTTAGGTTTCAAGCAAGATTTTAAGTAGATTCAAGGGGAAAAGGGTGGAAGAAGACAAGAGCTTCCTTCCAAGCTAAGGAAATCCGAAAATTGTGGAGGTTGAAGGTAAGAGATGATTTTTTTTTTTATCTTTGAGTTTTGATGAGTTTTTGGTTTAGATAGCCTGGAAATGTTATGGGATTGTGTTTCTTAAGCTCAATTTTGTTGATAGGATGGTTTAAATTGTTTAATTTTTGGATAATTATGAATTAGGGTTTATGCCTTTTTTGTGATTTTGAAATTTTGGAAGTTTCTTTATTTAGATAGCTTGAAAATATGATGAGTTTAGGGTTCCTATAGTTAATTTTAGTGATTATGCTTTATGAGATGTTGAATTTGGGTGATTATGGCTTAGGGAATTTTAATTTGGATGAAAGAAGGAAGAAATGAAGAAATGGATGCTTTGGACAAGTTTCTAGCAAGGATATGAGGTGGGTAATATGTTTATATTTTAAATTATAAGTTATGTATTGATTTTTGAAAAATCAAGAAAGTGAAAGAAAGGGTTTTCGAATTTTATTGTTTCTGAATGATTTGAAAATTTGTTACAAAGGTAAAAATTTATTGTTTTACATGATTTGATAAATTGATAAAATTTCTGAAATTCATCATTTATGAATGAATTGATAAATTATGAAAATTGTTGCATTTCCTTGTTTGTGAATGATTGCGCATTTTGCTATGTGAAATTGTGACATTATGAATGAATTTGTATTTGCTTATGACATGATTATAAAAATTTTAGTTTTTGAAAGGTGCCTTCAGGCAGTTTGATTTCATATGTGAAATGTGTTATGTGGGTTTAGTCAGGTCCTATAAGTATGAGCCAAGTGCACTTGTCTCCTTTTTAAAGGCTTCTCCCGCCTGCCCGCCAGTGGCATTGGAACTCCAATTTCAGACTCCCATAAGTTCACGGCTTTACTGGACCGCTATGCGGGAAAGTGTAGTACGTTCTGTCCATGGCTGCGTAGAACCGCTATGCGGGAATGTGCAGTACGTTCTGTTTTGAACCGACCCAAACCGTTTGATGTGTTATGTGATTTTGATTTTGTTTATAATTGTGATGCATTTATAATGTGATGCATTCATGTTTTTAAAATTGTTTATGATTTGTGAAAATATTTGAGAATTTTGAGGAATGATAAATTGAGGTTTGCAATCATGAAATTTTGGGAAATTTATTATGAATGATTTAAAAAATTGAAAGGTGTAAAAAATAAGTTTTTGAAAAATTTGCTACTGTGAAATGTTTATAAATGGAAAATGTTTTGAGTAATGATTTTTGTTTATTTTTCGATTTATAAACATGTTATCCAAGAGCTATAAGCTCAACCCCCTTTCTTCCCCATTTTCAGGTATCGAACAGGAGATCGGATGAAGGAAAGTCAAGATATTTGCTCGGTTTTGCTTATTAGGCTTTTGGTATTGATCTGTATATGGCTTGGAATGCCATTAAGATTTTTGTAAGCATTATTTCATAATGTGTATGAATTATGAATTTGTGTAGTGAATTGAGTTACAAAATTTGTGTATGATTATGGGATATGAATTGTAATTGTATATGAATATGATTGGTTTGGGTTTAAATTGATCTATGAATTTGCATATTAAATTAAGATGAATATGAATGGGATTGTATATGACTGGGATTGATTCTGATTATGGATTATGAAGTGAGACTTATTGAAGTGTTTTAGATATAGAATTGTGTTTATTTATGTTGGGATTCCGGACAGGAGGTCCGATGAAGTGTGTGTGGATTATTTTGGAATATATAAGTGTGTTTAGAACCCTTTGCAGGTTTTTGGGTTTTACAAAATACAGCCATTATGCTACCCGATTTTTGGCAAATAATGATTGAAGAAAGGATAAGAATAAGACTAAGATTTATTAAAGATGATATTGAGATATTACATGTTTAAGATGAATTATATGAATTGAGTATTGTTTGAGGATGAATTTTCCAGTGGGGAAATTATATTGTTTTGATTTGTATAAGATTGAATAAAGAGAAAGGGAATGAATAATATGAAAAAAAGAAAGAAAAAAATTTATACCGGGTTTTCCGATTGGTTTAGTCTTAAGGTTTCCAACGCGACCCTTTTGTTTTGTCAAAAAAAAAGTTTAAGTTCTCGGATGTCGAAAATTTGTTTTGGTTTGATTGAATCGTCCTTTTACTTCGTCTTCGATTTGCTTCTGATTGGTTTCGCTTTGAAATCCGTTCCTTCGATTTTTCCTCTCGATTTTGTTTTTGCATTTTTGTTATTCGAATTTTCGATCCGTTCATTTGGTTCAATTTTTGTTTTCGTTTTCTATTTTTTCGGATGAGATCCGGTTTCGAGATCGGGTCCCAACATCGGGACTTAAAATTAATTTTGATAAATAAAAAGTTTACATTTCATCCAATATTAAGACAAACCAAAATTCTATTAATCGTTAAGTTAGATATCAAGGATACAAGAGATTTTGGTCATTATGTAGGAGTACTGTTGCTACTTAACAGAATAATTAAAGATGATTATGGAGGCTTACTTGAAAGAGTTAAAACTATCTTTCTAACTAGAAAGAAAAGAACTTATCCATCATTGGGAGAGAGAACCGCTTCAAATCAGCCTTATCCACTATTCCTTTGTGCATGGAACATCCTAAAGAATTTGTGAGAAGCTTGATAAATGTGTCATTTTTTAATCGGGAGGTACTGTGGTAAATAAAAATTACATTAGGTTCCTTGGAGAATGGTACATAAGCAAAAGAGGGAAGGAAGGTTATGACTCAAAAGAAAAGCAACTATAAATAAAGCATTCATCATAAAGATAGTTTATAATATTTTAAAATAAGACAATAACTTGTGTAAACATATATTGCTTTGTAAATATGTTGGCAAAGGCAATTTTTTAATTATACTCCGGATAAATATTTTTCTATTCTTTAGAAAAGAATATTAGAAACTACAGATGTATTTTTTAGAGGGGTTAAGTGGATAGTGGGAGATGGTATTATGGTAAGATATTGGCATATGTTTGACTATCTCTATGCCATCTAATAGATTATACTTTACAAGAAATCAGATAGGAAGCAAAGAAGTTAGAAGTGGCTGAATTATTGAACATGGATGAACAATTGATCTATAACAAATTGGCCCAACTACTTATATGTCACCTTATCACAAAGATCATAAAGCTCAATTATATGCTTCATAGGGATATAATAGATACCCTCAGTCTAGTTGCTTGATGAAAATTTTTTTTTACATGAACTAGATAAAAATTTCTTTTTTTGAAAAGGATACTAAATTATATACAAATAAAGAAATGGATAATTTAAGGCCTTATCAACAAGCCTTATGGTCTCTCCTCATGATTTATGATACGAAGACATTAATATGGAAAATTACTCATAATAAGTTGCATATTTATGATACTTAATTTAAGCAAGGAATATCTCCATCTTATAGTTGTCCCCGATGTCATAATTTCAAGAAGAATATTTTGCATGCGTTATAGGATTGTTGCATTATTGCTTATGCAATTTAATCATGCTGCTTATACAAGTTAATCATGAAATTCAAGAAAATTTTTACAAATAAAAGGTAATTTAATTCATCCTTAAAATGAAAATAAAAATTTCTAACTTCAAACATTATATATGAAGAACTTGTGGGTATATTATCATTAAATATCAATTTAGGGACCTCTTACACTCTAACTTTAAATTGTTGTTAACTTACCATAAATGGTCAAAGATTTATAGCACCAAAGATTAATACGTGGGCTTTTTATAGTTTTAAGAGTTTAATACAAACGCCTTACCTTTGTAAATTTGATTAGTTTTGTAAGAGGTCTTTAAACATAAATCTAAGCATAGGCAAACAGTCACTACACATGAGATACTTTGTTCCAATTTTAGGGTCAAGATGATTTAAGTGTCTACTTATTAACACCTCATATGAAGTATAACATCTAGTTCCCATACCAAAGGTTAGAGGCCTAGATTTCGGTAATTGAGAAAATTAGCAATGAAAGATTAGAGAATGCATTTCATGCTCATGCATAAGGTTAGCATACACGCCCGTGAATTTTTAATTTTTGCATATGAAAATAATTGTACATGCATCCATTGACATATTCTAGGTATAATTGATTATAAATATGATTATGTGAGAATTGTTAATTAATTGAATTGAAAATTGATGTGGAGAATATATATATTGATTTAGAAATTTTGGAGATTTTTTAGAGAATTTTAGAATTTTTTAATATTACTAGATTAGGAAAAATGCCAATTAGCAAGTAAATTGGTGATCAAAAATAAAAATAAGAATAAATGATGATGAAGAAATTTGGGAGTCGACTTCAGAACTTTAGAGATGATGATTTTTGAAAGTATAGAGACAAATTGGAGAAAAATAGGGGGAAGATTAAATTAGTTAGTTGAGAAAATAGTTAATAGCTTCCAAAGTGACAAGTGTCACTTACTTTAAGTTACTTTACGATGGTGTTAGTCTTATACTATAAGATTAAGTTTGAAAGACTAAGCACAATATCCTTGTCCTAGTTATCTTCTTCGTAGCTATCAACTTCAAGTTTATTTCTAATACACAGAGTTTTTTCATCAAATGTCCACCAAAGTTAAACTTTGCTTTCCCTTATCTTCTACCACTCCTACTTTATTATCTATTTCTTTTGCCTCAAGAAAACCTTACCCAAACCATCTGTAAGATGAAGTACGTGGTTGCATGAAAATTAGGCCTTCTTGATATTCGAAGATTTTGGAGTTTTAACAAGTAAGTATTGTGCAAATCCTTTAGAGTTGCTGGTTTATAAAACCAAAAAGGGTGATTTATTTGTCATTGCATGATCGTGAAGAAAAATAGGTGTTTTTCATGAACACCAAGAGTTTAAGATATGAAAAATTTTTATGTGTGATTTTTGTATATGGTGATTATTCTGTTATCAGATAGTGTAAAGTTGATTACTGAATAGAAATATCAAGGAAAATATGCATGAGAATAGTGCAGAAATTATTTACGTGCTAGAGACATATATGCTCTGTTTTCCTTTTTCATTATGTATATATGTATACATACGTGAATATTTTTGCTAGTTGGAGATATGAACCGAAAGTAAGTGTAGGGTTTAATGAAAGAAGATAAGTTAGAGAAGTTAGGTTAGAATAAAAGAAGGAAAAGCAAAAAAGGGCTAAAAATGTGTCTCAAACTTCCATGATTAAACTATATTGATCTAGGAAGATTTTGACAAATTTTTCTTCATGAAAGTTGTAGATTTTTCTTTTCGCTTTTTATTGTTATAAAGTTTGAAATTTTTGGAGTTCTTGATTGAAAGTTATAGAGATTTGAGGATAGGGTGTGCGACTGGGAAAGTCACGATTGTCCAGACGATCGCAATCCCGTTATCGTCCAGATAATCGTGACCCCACTATTTTTCAGACGATCGCGACTTTGAAGGATGGAGGCTAACAAACATCCTTCAATATTTTGGCTATATCTCCTTCGTCTGACCTCCGAATGATGTGAGACTTGAACTAGTGGACTCATAACACATTGCTCTACCTCTGTACCAAAAAAATCATAGCAATCTGAAATCAATTGAGAGATATCTAGTGTAAAAAGTGGGACAGGTCTGACTAAGTGTGTTTATAAATAGTGTAACATTTTTGTGCTTATCTGTCACACTCGAAAGCCTTTTGAAAATTGAACAGTCTTGCTTCTTCCAACCATAACTTCTTCTCTAGACCTCCAAATGACTTGATTATTGAACCAATAGGTTCCTAACACATTATTCTATCTCTCCATAAAAAACAATTGGTAGCATTTTGAATTGATTTGAAAAAGATTAATTGAATGAAGGTGAGAGAATCTGTTGGAATAGTATGAACTGGTATGATTTCACTAAACATGCTTGGGTATTTCAGTTATATCTTGGTCTGTAGATTTCTAAATGAGATAATTTTTAAATTTGGAGAAAACTAGAGAGATAGGGCTACAAATTATTAGAAGAGATCAAATTTTATCTCTAAGAATTTCAATTTTCTTGATTTAAGTCAAGTATAGAATACTGTTATAGTTACGAATAGTCCCAATTATTAAGAGAATATCTTTCAAAATACTGAAGCAATTTTATATGATTTTAGTGCCATTAGAAACTTAAGTCATAGGGGAACATGCTGCTAGAAGAGAGTGTTACGAAATGACTTCATTGTTGAGGTCAAAAAAAACATGTAAAGTTGACCTGAAATGATGTTTTTGGAAAAATCTAAAGTGAAAAATTAAGTGATGAACCTAGATCCAAGTGGTTATATTGAGACATAAACCTTAAGTATAAATGTTACTTAAGTGAGTTTTGATATTGGAATGACTTTATGACCTAAATAATGGAAAAGTACCTAGGAATGGCATTGAGCATGCAGTACATGATCCATATACCTATTTGTGCATAAATGAGTTCTTATAATTGTAGAAAGTTGTAACATGTGTGCAATGTGTATATTGCATAACTATGATGTGTAGGGTAAATATCCACATTCAGACGTTTATAGAACTTGGAAGCAAATGCTAATTTGGAGCGTATTGTGAATCGATCTAGATGGTCATACTTTAAGTGTTTGTTTCATTTAATTTTTGTATTTGAATTATGTAATATAAATTACATACTGAATGTTCCTACAATGTGAATGTGAGATTGATTGTTTGATTTTCGATAAAAAGGTCCGAAGTTCTTGATGCATGAAAGCGATATTGAAGTGTTATTTCTATATGAACATGATGAAATAAGTGCTTCTAAATCTGATCTCTGAATGTTGGACTAAGGTTTGATGAGAATGTGTAAATTAGATCATATGACTGACTGAAAATATGTGATTGATGCATTTCATTACATGAATGCATGAAAGATAAAGGTAGTTATGACTGTAGTGAGAAAGAGCTTATAGCTCGATATGTGATAAGAGCCTCAGGCTCAGTTGTGAATGTACCTGATATCCACTAAGGGATATGGGACATTATCTGATTCTGCTTGATATACACAGGGGATATGGGCTAGTTTGATAACCATTAAGGGATATGAGATAGTGAAAAAACACTCGTTCACAACAAAGTAATAACTAAAAGTGAGTCTCATAAGCACTGCATATGCGTATGGCATGTATGATTTAAATTGTTTGAATGATTTCTGAATTTGATATGTCTTATGTGATTGAGTGAGCCATCGAGGATGGTCACTCACTGAGTTCGCAAAACTCACCTAAAATTTGCAATTATTTTTTTAGGCTCGGAAGAGTACCCCGTTAGACAAACGGGAGTATACCTACTGCATTCAAGTAAGAGATAAAGGTCGAGATCAGATCGTGTCTGCATTTATATTTTCTTATTTTTGTATCAAATGGATTCTTCCAAAAATTTTGTATCATGTGTATATATTTACTTTTATTTTGTAATAACTTTCGAAAGTGGAAAGGAGATTGATCAAAGTGTAATGACTTTTGTGATTTTGAGTTTTATGAAATAAAAGTATGGGCCCAAATTTGAATATTGATTTCTGCACATGTGTAAAAAAATTTGTACTAAGTTTTAACTGTTCTACCATGTCGCCTTTGTGGGATTCACACTTGAACATCGCTTAGGATGTCGAGCATGCGTCTTGTGAGGGTGAGGTGCTATATGAAGAATCTCCGAAAGACTCACCATAACTAAAAATAAAAATTATTAAGGTGATAAAATAAAGAATCAAATTAAAAAGAATAAAATTAAAAATATATTGGGAAAGAATTTGGGGTTTATCTTGCTATCTAAATTCCTATTTTCAATGTGAAACCATCAAAGTAAACTAAGGATGGTTGATATAGATAAAGGCTTCTGAATATTACAGTTCACATATATTGAAGATTTCAAATTGGCTTTATGTGGTGGCCCATAAATGATTGGATAACATTATATTCTTCTCCGATGATATGGAATGTACCAGAAATTGATCCTCTAAAGACAACGCAAGTATAGGTTAGACTACCGGGTATCCCTTCAAAATTATATGATATTGGAATTCTGTCAGCAATTGGAAATAGTTTGGGGTGCATGTTTCGACTAGGTAAAAACATAATGAAAATAACAAGGGATAATTTTGCAAGATTATATATTGAACTTGAGCTATCCAAACTATTAATCTAATAATATTTATACATAGGTTATGCTAAAGAGTTGAATATGAAGGAATTTCATTTTTGTATATTGAGTGTTGAATGATGGGAAGTATGGAATCAAGTTGCTTGAAATGCAACCCTGCAAATGTTGAAAATCAAATTCTAAACAAAGCTTAATACCTACTAAAGGAAGTCATATTAAAGAAAAGAGATTCAGTAAGTGGAGGCTACCTATAGCAAGGAGCTATATACCTAAAACATCTTTTAGTCTTAAAGGTGTAGGCAATCGTCATAAAAATGCTAAGACTAATAAATAAAACTATAATACATTTGCCATCAAGAATAGCTAAAAAATAAAAAACAAAAAACTAATACTATATATAAGAGCCAATTAGAAAATAGCAACAATATCAACATTGGGGTAAGAAGTTCCTCTTCACTTAAGTGGGAGAAGCTGAATTCCTTTTTCTTCAAAATCAAATTCCTTTTTCTTCAATAATCAAGTAGCTAAAGAGGGATAACCTAATAAGAGCAAAAAAGGGAAAGATCCTATTAGAACCTCATAATTCACAAGTAAAAATTCTTCATCTAGTTTAAATCCAAATATTTTAGAATATCAAAATGCTAGTAAATCAGAGTGTGTGGAGGTAGATATTGGTAATAATATCACTTTGGCTGAGAAGCAGGCTGAACAAATAGAGGAAGAGAGGGAGATCAATCGTGGAACTAGCAGCCTCCAACATACCTTATAATTTTGGTGAATTACTTTTTAAAAATATTTTTTATTTTGACCTCCACAATAATAAATGAAATTTATTTTTCGGATTCTTAAAGGAGCAAGAAATCTTTGTTTTGTAGAAACATAAGGAATTACTTACGATAGAATGAACATAAAATTATGGAAATTGTTGAGCTATGTATTAGAGGCTTGAAAGCATGTAAGATAATAAAGAAAAGGATTTAAGTAATTTTTCTTATTTAATCCTTTGTCTTCTCAAAAGGAATTTGGATTATATGGAGACATAGGAACTTACAATTGAAAGAAATCTACACTTCTAACCAACATATTTCTGTAGAAGTTCTAGCCCCTTATAAAATCACCCAACTACTCAATGTGATATGTGTTAGTCCTTTAACAAACTTGAGGAAGCACTTGTAGAACTTCTTTATATTAAAAATTGGATGTAAACTCAATCTATGGCTAATTATTGGTGACTTTAGTGAAGTATTAAACTATCATGAGAAGAAAGGAGGATCTTCATAAATAAGGGGCAATAGAAATTTAGAAAAATTGATCAACAACTGAAACTTAGTATAGTTGGATTCATGACAATCCTTTCACCTTATACAATGGTAGAGAAGACGATTTCGAGTTTATGAATGTCTGAATTGTGCATTCAGAAATTCCTTATGGAAATTTCTATTCCTAAAGGTTAAAATACTTTATTTGGTAAGTACGTACATAAATCATTGCACTATTCTATTATCTTTTGAAGAAAAACTCCTATGTTTGTGCATCAAGAAATTTAAATTTGAAACAGATTGACAAACCCTTCTAAGTTGTAAGGAAATTTTGGAAGACATCTGGTATAATTGTTCTCTAGCCTCATTTATGTAATTTAAAAGATAGGATCATAATTAATGAGCTGAAAAAAAAAAGAATTTTTTGGATATTTTTCTATGTAGAAAAAAGGTTTATAAAAATATTAAAAGGCAGACAAAATGCTTTAAGTAGGGAACTAAATAATTACCTTATTAAATTAGAAAAATTACTAAAGAAGGTATATAATCTATTCCTACATTATGAAGAATTGTACTAGTTTTAAAGGTCTAAAAGAGAATGGAATGAGTCAAGTGAGACGAATACAAAGCTTTTTCACCTCTTTACTATTATTTGTAGAAGATATAACTTAATTAAATCACTTCAAAAGAATGGGACAAATCTAGAAGGTGATCTCCTAAGCAAGAAACTAAAAAGTACTTCAAACAAATTGAAGCAAGTTAATGAGAAATCTAATCATTACTAAAATTTACTTAGCTTCCTCATAAAATAACATCAGAATTATCTAGCCCAGTTATAGGTGAAGAAATATTTAGTATGGTGAAGAAATGTTTATAAACAACCTCCTCAATAAAATAAGAGTTCCTCAATTTAACTAAAGCTCTCATCACTCCGTTGATTTTGATAATGAATTTTTCTATATTTGAGAAGGAGAAGAATTAGAGTAGTTTGCACCTTTTATAAGGCTTCTATATGGGATTTTATTTTCACCTGATCTATTTATGCTTTGTATGGAGAAATTACATTTTAATTTGCAATTGAGGTAGCCAAGAGGAAATGAAAACTTGTTACAATTTCCGAGGAAAGGTTGCTAATCTCACATTTCTTCTTCACAAATGATCTTATTCTTTTTGGTGAGGCCTTTACATAGCTAGTGAGTTATGTTATGAATTATTTTCAAAAATGTTTTATTTAGCCTCAGGACTCAAAATGAATTTTGATAAATAAAAAGTTTAGTTTTCACCAAATAGTATAAGACAAATTAAAATTCCATTAAGCCTTAAGTTAGATATCAAGGATACAAGAGATCTTGCTCATTATCTAGGAGTATTGTTGCTACATAGTAGAATAACCACAAATGATTATGGAGGCTTACTTGACAGAATTAAAAACCATCTTCCTAACTAGAAAGAAAAGAACTCATCTATGGTTGGGAGAGAGGCCCTCGTTAAATCAACCTTATCCACTATTCCTTTAATTAATGATAACCTTGATCAATGTGTTATTTTTTATAGGGAGATACCAAGGTAAATAAAAATTACATCAGGTTCCTTGGAGATTGATATGTAATCAAAAAAGGAAGGAGGGTTAGGACTCAAAAGAAAAACACTATTAATCTAGCTTTCTTCATTAAATTAGTTTATAATATTTTAAAACAAGACAATAGCATGTGTAAACATATATTGCTTTGTAAATATGTTGGCAGAGGCAATTTTTTTACTTATACTAGGAAAAAAATTTCTATTCTTTAAAAAAAGAATATTAGAAACTAAAGATATTTCTCTGAGAGGGCTTAAAAAGATAGTGGGAGATGGTACCATGGTAAGATATTTGGCAGAATGATTGGCTATCTCTAGAACTTCTAATAGATTTTACTTTACAAGAAATTAGCTAGGAAGCAAAGACGTTGACGATGGCTAAATTATTGAACATAGATGAACAATTAGAGATGTCATAAAGGGCTCGGGCCCGCCCAACTTTAGCCCAAGTTGATTAGAACAACATCGTTTTGGAAGTTTTTTCTTAAAAAATGACATGCCAGCTGGTTCGAGTCGGGCCATTGACATATGTAAACAATTACTAAATAATAAATTTGCCCAGCTGCTTATGCATCACCTTATAACAAAAATCACAAGGCTCAAATCTATGCTTGATAGGGATAAATTAAACACTACAAGAAAAGTAAGAATTAGTGATAGAAAAGTACTGAATGAAAAGGAACCGTTACAAAATACCAACGAAAAATCATATTGACTGGAAAATTTTTTAGCGATCGTAGTAATATCCATTGCTAAATATGGAGGAAAATCATCTTGGCAGAATTAACGACAGCATTTAGCGACGATAAAAATGGTTGTCGGTAAAGAAGGCAGTAATTGTTAGTGGAATGAAAAAGTTCTGAGTTTACCAACGAAAAATTTTTTTTGGTAAATTTTCAAGGTAAACATCGCCGTTGTTTTTGGCTTCGGCTTTTTAAAGTAACAGAAAATGACATCATTTGGTTTAACACTAAATGAAATTGTTTTCTTTTACATTAACCTCACCCGAAAGCTCTCCTCTCCCCCTGCATCTTCTTCTTCCTGTTGCATCTCCTCTCATGCTATTTTCTTCTCTTTGGTGTTGTCTCCTCTTCTGCTCATTGACGTTGTCTTCTTCGGCCATTTTCATCGTGTCCTTTGGTGGATGTATTTTTACAACCACTGTCATGTGTTTTTTCGTATATTGGATGAAATTTAATTTGGTTATTTGACTACTTTCGTTTATTTGTGTATTTTGTAATTGGAAAATAACTTTCAGGTATAAATGTTAGTGATAGAAGGGATAAGACGTGATTTTGGTTATGATGTTGGGATGAATTTCTGATGCATGTAAGGTATTTGATGAAAAGTTCGTTCTTTGAAACAATGATTTCAATTCTTTAATTCCAGTTTTTTTTAGTATATATAATACGGAAAACTGCGACAATATTCACATATAAAAACACTCCTCCAACAACTCTTATCAAGTCCTTTGATGCTCCATATTGAGTTGCAATGATTGCCTCATGATCATTTTTGCACCATTCTTGTCATCACTTGCCATATTTGATCTTATCTTAGAAGGAAAATTGATTATATATAATGTTGAAGGTTGTGTCTTAAGTCTGTAGTCCATAAATGATTCCTTTAATATCTCTCCATTATTCTTCCTACAAGTTTATAATGAAGGAATTAATCCTATAAGCATTAGTAATTCTCAGATGATGGCTTTAACAACCTTACTTATCATTAATTGTTCTCTGATCCACTGTACTAATTTTGTTAACACCTATCTGGAGTCTTTATCTGATCCTTTAAAATGCCTGCCATTCCTTACATTCCGTGTTTTGTGTACATAAAAGCCAAATGCAAATGTAGATATGGTATTGTCCTCTTTAAATAGATTACTTAAGGAGCATAACCAATTTATAAATTCAAAATATTTTAGTTGGTGGTTGTTACGTAGGCACTATTTGTTAGATCCCGATTTCGGAACCTAACTCTTGCTCAGATACCATAACTGTTGAATCCTATTTTTGAAACCCAACTCTTGTTCTGATATCACAACTATTAGACCCCGACTTCGGAGCCTAATATTCAGAGTCATAAATCTTGAGCGTATTTTTTGGACCCCTAACTTTTCTTAGAAGATTAGAACTATTAAATGAGAAATTTTGGTGATTAGTCATGAGTAAAGAACAAATGAATGAGAAAATTTTGGACCAAGAAATGATAGACAAGAGTAAAGCAGGGAATCAAAAATGTGGATAAATTCATGATTTGCTATAGTGTTTTTGGTGAATAAGAGATTTTGAAATGGGAAGAATTAAGGTGAAAGTTAGAAGTGAAATTGAAAGCAAAAATGAAGTTAAATATGTGTAGTAAGTTGATGAAGGATATGTATATATGTCTATGTTCTGTTATTAGTGCTCATGATTAATCATAGACTATAATTTCTTTATGGATGATATTGATTTGAAATGAAGTTGAGAATGAGGAGTAAATGAAGTAGTAAAGGTGATCTT
>JANZLX010000008.1:29845543-29859928 GCA_025531955.1 Erythroxylum orinocense | reverse complement strand
ATTCGACACTCCTCTCCTCGTGGCATGGCTCCTGTCCGAATTTTACCGTTAACAAGACTCGGGCGAATGGATAAGCTAATACCCCCGTCACTCCTTTGATAGGTCCGTCCGTTGGCAGGAACCGATCCTCTGGTATCTTCATCTGCTCGAAAGCATCGTAATATAGTAGGTCAACTGAGCTGCCTGTGTCGATCAGTACCCGCTTTACTTCGTTACCCTCGATGCTCAGAGTGGCCACCAATGCATTATCATGAGGTCGGCTTACACCTTTTAAATTGGATTCGTCGAACGAAATTACCACGTCGTTCTGCTTCCTTTGCTTTGCTGGCAAGTTTTCAACAATCTGCTCTGCACATCTTTTTCTTCCTTTATCGATCAATCCTCTTACTGTACTACTCCCACAAATCGTATTAACGACCACAACCAGTCAGTCATCTCGTCGTTTGACACTGCTAGGATCTCTTTCCCCGAACTATGCTTTATAGCGGCCATCTCTGTTTCTCGGAAGGCTAAACAACTGGTGCTTCAGTTGAGAATCTAGGAGATGTTGCGAGTGGCGATAGGAGACAGCTGTAACATTACCCTCCACGGCTACGCTTAGTTCACCGTGATCTCGCTTTTGAGGCTGCGTGGTTCTGAACGTGGTACCCTGACGTCGGGCCCCACGGTGGGCGCCAACTAGTTCAACCAGATTTTGCTGGACTGGAATATCACTGTTGTGATCCATGATCTTGAGTAATCTTCGACTATGGGTAACATGCAAAACAAAGACACTCCGGGGGTTGTTTCCCGGAAGGTCCCTCCGACGCTCAAGTCAGTATTGTGAGAGAGTTTAGATCGCTGTGGACAAGGAGGAAACTAGGGTTTTTTAGTTCGCGTACCTCCATCATGGCAGAAATAGTACCTTATATATGTTGTAGATTGCCATTAGGTTTATGTCTTCACGTAAGTCTTAGTGTTTGCATGGGAGACGACCTCTTACTACTAGGCTGTCAAAATCTTGGCTTAAAGTTGGGCCTGATTTAGCCGTCCCGACCATTAATTATTGTCAAACATCAATTAGTTGTCCACTTTAATAAGAGTTAGCTTGTTCAAATTCGTTAGTATTAGAGGTTAATTACAAGTCGAAAATATTAAGCATAAAACTATATATATCAAACTTGAAGAGTTTAATTTTTGACTCTTTTTGCCAACTTATTTTCTTATAAAAGTTATAAGAAAATAATCGTGACAGCTCTTCTTTACATATAGAAATCAAGTCATCGAATAAAGGATCACATGGATTATAGATGACTATTCTGACACACGAAATGGTTATTCTTGTTTTGAAGCATTCAATTAAGTACCTAATACTAAGAAAATTCACAATTTAACCTTTATTTTCTTAGATTATTATTAAAAACTAGTAAATCTTGCTGACTTGTAATACAACTTTTATTTAAATAATAAGAAGTTCCCTTTTATCTTTTTATTTTAAGGAGAATTTACGAATTATAGCCATCCATAAATTATTTAGAGTCAAATAAATACTTGCTTTTTTGATTAAGTGAGAAGATTAATATTGATTGGAATTTCAAAAATAAATTTCAATTTCAATTATATCACCTACAACTAATGGAGGGAAATAGATGAGAACACTGCAACAAAGTTAACATTTGGCTATGTTTTATTGAAATTGTCGCTAAAAATCAGCGTTTTGGCGACAATTTTAATTAACGTCACCAAAATCTTACCGTTTTGCAACATTTTACAGAATGATCACTAAATGCAAATCTTTGGCGATGCCTTATAGAATCATCACAAAAGGCTCATCCTTTTGTAACAGTTTAGTAGCCTTTAGTGTCAACTTTGTAAATCGTCGAGAAAAGTAGGACTTTTGGCAAAAAAAAATTTTAATCATCGCCAAAAGATTAAATAACAAAATCATTCTCTTATTTATAATTATGAATTCGCTAACTTTGAGTTAATCATTTTGTAACTAAACATCATAGATGAGAAAAATCAAATTTAATATTATTGACAATAATTGTAAGTGTAAAAATAAATTTAGCTACCCAAATTGTCAAATCATTTTAATAATTTAGAAACTATAAGTCAAATGTTTTAACCTCATCGAGATATATACATGTTCAACATCTTGAAGAAGAAAACAATTCGCTTAAGGTTGAATTACAACAAGCTGAAAAAAATTTAGCCAAGCATGAAAAGTACATCAAAAAATTACTTAGCTGGATTATAAAAGCAATGAAGATGAAAATGAATGGTATTAACCACATCTTTTATACTTTTTCTTTTAATTCCTGTTTTTATTATAATTTAACTTCAATGCCTTTTCTCATATTACATATTTGAATAAGATGCAATGGGACTAAGTGATTTTTATTATATCATGTAAACCAATATATGTGTTTATTATTTTGTATATATGTATTATTGAAGTTGTAATTAAAATTTTGTGCACGCTATTTTTTTACTAGTAGCTAAAAGCAAGCTTTTAGCAATGATTTTCAAAATCGTCGCAAAGTGTGGACCCTTTGGTGACTATTTCTAAAATCATCACCAAATGAGGACACTTTTATGACAATTTCTAAAAATCATTGCTAAAGAGTTTAAATTTTATGAAGATGTTCTAAAACGTCGCAAAATGTTGATCCGTTAGTAACGATTTACAAAAATCGTTGCCAAAGGGTCCTCATTTGGTGTCAAAGGATGACCTTTATTGAATCTTTTGGCGACGATTTATGGAAATCATTGCTAAAAATGTCCCTTTGGTGGTGATTTTGAAAATCGTCGCCAAATATGCCAACTAATTATAGGAGGGAACAAAAACAAAATAAAAAATTTGTTGGTACCCTTTTCTTGTCTTATTGTTATGTTTCTTTGCATTCAAAGATTGTGCATTACTCCTGTTTTTTTAACCTCCTAATATGTTTTAAGCTTCGTTTGTATCGACTTTGGAATTTGATTACATACTCATTTCGTGTTTGGTGGGATTGGAGAATTCTTGACACAAGCAGAACCGAACAAAACCAACAAAGGGAGGTTGGTTTCAGAAGGTAACTCTGATTTTTATATGGCTTCTTTACCTTCTTGTTTTTGCTCTCTCCTACTAAAACAAATAAAAGAGGAAACATGTTCGATTTGGGGAGCCCACTTTCACGGGAGATCTACATCATGGACCTAGTGATGAAACATACTCGTGAGCTTTAACACCACATTTCAACCTAAAACCTTAAAGCATTTGGTTTATGGGTCCTTTCCACTTATATGTCCTTCAATAGTTTCGTCTCTTTCCAATGTGAGATTCCTACTCACACTTGACATCCCAACAATCTCCCCCTCAAGTGTGAACTTCCACATTAGGCTTGGGCTCCTCCTTGACCAAAAGCCTTTTTCTACCTTTTTTTTTATAGTAGTTCAAGTATATGGCATCACTAAGAGCCCTTCTATTCCACTGTTTTGCCCACCAGGAGTATACTTGCTCTTCTTATTGGGGAGGCAACCAAGAGATTCAACTACCATCTCCATACTCGTCCTTTGTCAAACCATTGGCTCTGATACCACTTATTGGATTTGGAGAGCCTACTTTCACGGGAGATCTACATCATAGGCCTAGTGATGAAACATACTCATGGGCTTTGACACCACATTTCAACCCAAAACCTTAAGGCATTAGGTTTATGATTCCTTTCTACTTATATGTGCTTCACTAATTCCATCTCTTTCCAATTTGACATTCCTACTCACACTTGACATCCCAAAAAAAAAATAAAGAGAGAGGGAAAGAGATGGAAAATTCAAAAATCTAAGGTTTGTTTTAATGGCAGTTAGGGTTTTATGTTGATCCTCTTAACTTCAATCTTCTTCATGGTTTTAATAGACCTCCTCTCTTCTCCAAAAACACTTGAAATTTGACATCATAGCCAATTTTGTCTCGAGGAACATTTGGTTTGGGATTTGATTAATGCAGCGAGGAGATACTATGTGTGTGCAAGAAAAATCGCAAGTTAACTCCAATTTGATGCAAACTAGTCCTTTTCTATTGCTTTTTGATTGCTTCTCTATTTTACCCTAGAATTTTCATGTGTCATAAGATGTTATTGATGAGTTTATTATGTTGGGTGATTTGGGTGATTAGTGGGTGTTAGGCAATGAATAAGATTGAGTTGGTGGAGTGGCAGGTTAATCCTCTTACTAGTTTTGAGCACAAGGTCACCAATAGTCTCCAAATATTACTCCTTTGTATGTTTTCTCAGTCCTTTTTCTATTCTTTTGTTGGCAATTATGTTTGGCTCTTGAGAAAATCAAAGGGGAATTAGTGAATTTTCTTACTTTCTATTTGTTTCAATTTTATATGATTAGAGTTGGTTTTCTGAATATTCTTATTGTTCTTCTCTGTTTCTCATACAATCTTTGTGTTTTTGGTTTTATTTTACTTTTTGGTGGGATTTTTGGATAAAGGTGGATAATTGAAGTAAATGGAGCTCCTAGCACCTTTACGCCAATGAGACGTACTAGCTTCAGATGGATTTCCCAAAGCATTACCCCTATAGAAGCTCCTTATGTTTCTAAGTCATGTTTATTTATTTATTGAAAAGTCTGCATCTTTACTGATGCCTAATTGTTGGGTCTTGTTTAATATTTGTGTTTTAACAACAGTCTTTTTTGGTTAATAAACTAGGAATGGTCTTTGACATTTGGATTTTGAGAGTGAATGATGAACATTATAAAGTGACGGAAGATGAAGCTTATAATTCTGACATATTCACTTGGATGAATGCTCAAAATAGTTTAGGAGAAGGTTCGCGGCCAGGGCAAAGTCGAACGATTCTGTTTCTTCATCAAACATTATTCTTATTGTTTAAAGTATTCATAACCTTGCTAAATCTATGGATGCACTCAATGCATATATGTTACAATACTTCCTTTTGCTTTACTCTTAGGTTGGATTGTTGAGTGCTTACAAGATAAAGAAGTTATACTTTGGAAGTTACCTATGTTTTTAATGAATATTTTGCTGGATTACTTTCTCATTTCGTCACCCTACTCTTTTTTCCTAATTGAAAACAAACTAGTTTAATTATGGATAATTTCGGTCACTCTACCGATCTTCAAGTTGTTTTCATGATTTTCATGGCTTATCTTTCGTATGACGTATGAAGTTGCTCTCGTCGACATAGATAAACTTTGAGTTATTCTAATTACATTGTAATTTTTTCTAATCTCAACATTATTAATTTGTAAATTGGTCTCTGCATTTATTATTTTGTCTATAAGAATTGGTAAAGTTGTAGTAAAAAAAATTATGCAAAGAATTTTTTTGGTATAATTTAAAGGTATTTTCCCTTTTTATAAACAATGTTTCAAATTATCAATTATCTTTGTATTATATTTTTGTATAATAAATTAACAAAAAATATAAATATTATATACAATATTATGGATTAAAAATGTCACAAATAATTATAATTAATATTGTATAACATTTCCTTAAAAAATATATAAAAAAATTGACTGCATTTCACAAAATTTTTTAACTACGCTTTCAAAAACATAGCTAAAACTTTTTAGCTATGTTTCAAAAATGTAGCTAAAAACAATTAGTTACATTTTTGAAAGCGTAGCTGAATTTTTTCTATGTTTTCGAAAATGTAGCTACCAATTTTTAGCTACAAAAATTAAGCGTAGTCAAAATGCACTCGCAACGATTTCTCACAGCTTCAATAATAGTTTTTCGCCACAAAAATAGAATGTAGGTAAAAACTATTAGCTACGATTAATGCAAAACGTCACCTATGATTTTTAGCTACCAGAATTTGACGACGTTTTTGGAGACGAATATAAATCGTCACTAATGACTATTAGCGATGATTTTGAGACTGTTAGCGATGAATATTTTCATAGCTAAATGTCGTTTTCATTGTAGTGATATTATATATAATAATATGAATTTAAAATGTAACAAATAATTTCAATTCAACATGGTATAACATTTATTTAAAATGTTTATTGAAATTTTGGCTAAATTTTACAAAACATATGTTAAAACATCTGGCTACATTTTCAAAAACGTAGGCAAAACTTTTTGGCTTCATTTTTCAAAACTTAGCTAAAAAAATTAGTTACATTTTTTGAAGCGTAGTTAACAGCTTTCGACTGTGTTTCCAAAAACATATCTAAAAGTTTTTAGCTACGAAAACTGAGCGCAGCCAAAAGGTATTGGTGATAAATTTTCAAAAAATCTGTTAATCATTTTTCGCTACAAAAATAAAATGAAGGTAAAAATTATTAGTGACGATTAGCGAAAAACGTCATTTATAGTTGTCAACTATAAGAATTTGGTGACGTTTTTGACAACAAATATAAATTGTCACGAATGACTATTAGCGAAAATTTTGAGACTTTTAGTTACGATTTTTTTTTTTTTGTAGCCAAATGTCTTTTTTGTTAAGTGCTAAGGAGGAGAAAGAAAATAAAATAGCTTTGACAAAGATGACATAGTATATTTGTAATGACTTTGTCAAAGAGGATATCTATCTAAAGAGAACATCGCCCTCTTCTTGTTAATAATTGACAATGGTCCTGCGCAGAAAATACAGATATTAGAGGCAGTAATTTATCATTAATATATTGGACCACTTACGATCAAAGCAGTAAACCAATTGGCGCATTTGGACGGTCCAATTGAACCATTAGAACTAGATGGTCCAAAACGGAAGTACACATGTGCAGCGAGTGTAGTTATATGGGTGAAAGCAAGTCCAAATTCAACCATTAGAACTGGATGGTCCAAAGCGGAAGTACACATGTGCAGCATGTGTAGTTATATGGGTGAAAGCTGCCCTTGCATGGTACCCTCTTGCCATTCATAGTGCCTGCATGGCAGTCACGTGCCTCTGGACCATCCCATCCCGTTCATTTCTATATCAATTCTGATGCTGTTTTGACATTTGATGGAATTTACTTTAGATGTATGGACTGCATTTATTTAGTAGGTTAATTTGTTAAATTTGAATCATGTTTGAAAACCTTAATCCTTATGTTTGAGACTTATAACTTTGTTCCTCATAAAATCGCAAGTGTTCTCCATCAATCTCATTGCAATTAAGTAGTAACTTAGGTAACAGACATGATTATTGTCTAACTCTTTCTTTCTTTAGTACGAAGTTGGTACTCATTTGGTACTTATTATTTTGAGGAGTTGCTAAAAGTCAGAATCTAACTCAAAAGGCATTTGGTTTTGTACTTTTAAATGAAAATCCTCATAAAGCAAAAGAGACTGGCTGGTCATGCGAGTACTTGTAGATTTATGTGGAGCTAGGATGGTTTCCGACATTTTGTTTGAACTGTTCTTGTCCTCGTCTCTATTGTGATACGCTATATTCAATATCTTGTTCAACTTACTGTTACTTCCGCTTATCTTAAAGTTCTAACATTAAGAATACTTACTTTTCTTCCACGTATCATCTGTATGTATGTATTACGGAAACAAACTAACAGTTTTGAGAGTATGATTACCTTGTTCTGTTATGTGTAGTATGTAGACATTACGAAATATGAGAATGATCAGTAATAAGTAGCTAGCTAGTGATTACGAATGAGCTTGTAACTAATTCTTTTGAGTTAGTAAATTTAAAGGCCTAAAACATAGTTGTTTGTAGGGTTGGTCATTCATGAACATGTATATTATTACCATCTATATTTTCTTTGTGTTCGCATTTTCATCTAAACCGGTCGACCAAAAACCTAATTTCAAATAAGCCTCCGTATCCATTAACGATGCCTTTTCAAGTAAGTGATTGAAGAGTGGTAAATCTCTGTAATTTACTTGGTTCAACAATAAGAAATCTAACTTCGAATAATCATACACAATCATCCTGGCTGCCTCCTAGTTCTTTAAATTCTTTTCCTTTTATATTTTTTGGTTGCGGTGCAAGCTGACTGCAATTACTCGTCAATGTCACACAAGGTAACATGTACGTGGACAGATAACGACTGAAGGTACCTTCTTAAATGATTATAACAATTGTACTTTACTGAAGATATATAAAAGATTGTCGATATATAACAACTGGGGGGGATATTGAAAGAGAAGGTAAGGTAATGCATGACAGAGCGGCTGCCGACGATTGAGGTTATTGTGCGTAATTGCAACAAATCCTAACTTCTATATATATATACATATATATAATATATATATATATATATAACAGTTATAATGAATGTCTAATCCTTAAATTAAAAAAATTATAAAAGTTAAACTAAAATAAACTCTAAATCGCTAAGCAATAAAATACAAAATTTGGATCTTGTGTCATAAACACTGAAGCATAACAACACTCAAAAACAATGAAGAAAGACTTTATCTGAGGTGACACTTAAGTAGTGTCCTGTAGTGGTTTTCATCATAATGTTATCATTCCTTTATAAAGAATAAGTTTTGTGTTAGACTCACCAAAAGTGTCCTCATATATTGAATATGATGTTATATCTACAAAGAGAATTATGACACTGGTGTCCTTGTCACCACCCTTATAAGCCATAAATGCCTTATTCAGACCCTCAATCACAAGGTTGTACTTATGAAAGTAAATATGGAGTTTCTAATCTTTTTCGAGCATTAATGCTTGAGACATTGCGTAGGTTGTCTACATACTGAGATTTCTTATGATAGTCTTTATGGCTAACCAAATTTTCAATTCATTTCACAAGAGAGAAGTATAATCGCTTGTAGTTTGAGTTGAAGCAGAGGTAGACGATAACATGACTTGCCTGATGAGGAGAATAATAATTTTGTACCTTACAATCAATCAATATATTATACATTTATGATATATTTAATTAAATAATTTTTATCTTCTAAATTTTTATTTAATTATTAGCATATAAGATAAAGTCTAGAAGTTAAATATTTTTTAAAAAATATTTTTTTGTAAAATTGTAATTATGATATTCATATTACATTCAATTCTTATCCCTAAATCATTCCTAGTCATTACTCTTACATTAATATAGAAAAAAGGCTAGCATATATTAATTTTCTTTCTTATAATAAAGTAGTTGATATTATAAACAAAAGTATGAAAATACTTTTAAAAACATGTGAACGCTTATTAGATATTAAGTCCATTAAACTAACTAAATATGAGAATCACATATTAAAACGTTACTCGTGTGTCTATGAAAATATTTATTACAACAAATACATAAATGATCATTTGACTTGAAATCTTCAAAATACCTTATGCATGGATTTCTATATTTCTATGCTACTTAGGACCTATCTCAACAATAAATAGGGTAATTAGATATATTATCAACTATATAAAAGTAGATAAGTAAACAATATAGGATTCATTATCATAAAATAATGAGAATTAATGTTTATTTGTTCTTGATTAGTATTGATATGATAAATTCTTGGATAAGGTGGAATGAAAGATGAAAATAATTAAAAGAAAAACTATAATAGTGGAGAATTGATATGATTGGAATCAAATAGAGTAGACTCTAAATCCATCTTCTATGTGTAATCAAAATATTGAATGATGAAAAGATTTAATTATATAAATCAAACATAAAAAAGTTCGTCAAAACTACTGTAGAGTTCCTAATATTTTTGTAGTCATAATGTATTATTAGATTTCAATCTTGATTTATATATGTAAATTTTTTAATTAGATACTTAAAGATAAATTAAAGATTTTTAATCTATCTAGTCGTAAATATAACTTAGGATTATAATTTTTATCCATTACTAATATGTTTAGAAATTTAATAGGTCAATGTAAAGAAAGATTAAAGAGTTAAAAAGATAATTTAACTAAGATGGATTTGGTTATAAAGATTAACAAACTTTATGGTCAAATATAAGATATGTAACTAAAAAGATCAATATTAAATATTGTAATTTACTAGGACTAACTGATATTTAATTTTAATTAAGCGTAATTCAAATTAAAATTAAAATATATTTTAATTATCATTAAAAATCTATAATTATTATAAATAGGTGAAGGAACTATAAGGGTTAATACTCTTGATACCCTCCTTTCTACACTACTTATAATGTTCTATTAAATTGTTAACATAAATATTGTTAGAAGGTAGATGCTTGTGCAACTATTGTAATTTCCACATAACTTGTTAGATTTAGAAGGGAGATGTAAAAAGTAGAAATCAAACATCATAATAAGGTATGCTTTTATGTTTAAGCTTTACTATGACTATGATTAATCATGTTATTATAATTGCATTGATCTTATTTTGCAAATTTCAAGAAAATTTAATCATGATGACACTAATGTGCAATTCTAGGATTTCTCAATGAATCATGGTAATATTGAAGTGTAATGATGCGGGTGATGGCGACTCGATTGCCAAAACATGATGTTAATTAAGAAATTAATTTCTAATTCAATAATATAAATTATTTAAAACTTAATTTAATATTAAAGTATTTTTCTAGTTAAGGAGATGTTATTTCTAATTAGATTATATTGTCTAGCTAACTTACTAAATATTTAAAAGGAAATTTCTCTAAATTACAATAAGTAAGAAGAATAGTTTACTGAAAGGTAATTTCAATTATATCATTAAATAATTCAATATAATTTAAAATAATTTTTATTTTTATAAATAAAGTTAATTTTTATTTAGAATTGAAATTTAGTTTGCTAAAGAATCAACGTTTTAATTTAATTTATTTTTATAAACAATTGAAAAATATCTTTTTAAAATTATGAATATTATATCAATTACTAGAATCAAATAAGGCTTTATATTTTCTGCATATAAATTGATTAAATCATCTATATATATATATATATATATATGATATTTTATATAAAGACCATTTAAAAATCAAATCCCTCATTAAACTATTAATATTTATTTATTGTAGGCTTATTTAGCAAAAGCAAAGTTGTTTAAACTCAAATATGTTTAACCTTACACCAATAGGATCTAATTAACTAAATTTATATAATTTGGATAACACATTATTATATAAATTAGAGGCAAGATTAGGAAAAAGAATATAAGATATATTGATAAGAAGTTCTCACCTAATGAATCTAGGAATCATAATAGATTGATTTAGAAGATGTCATCTACGTAATTTAATTTTAGTAGATTTAAAAATAAAACTTAAGATCAACTAAATTTAAATAGGGTCCTAGCTTATAAGAGATATTGAATTAATTTTATGGACTATTATTTTGAATACATCAGTGAGAGTAACCATAAATTTTATTAAAGTCCTAATGTTATTTTATTATTGTGACTTATAATAAATTACTTGTTTTCCATACATTTTATATAATTTTGAGTAGTTAATTGATTTTTTAGTATGTTTGACACTAAGTTTAATGAATTAAATTTGTTAAACATAAGTTAGTTTGAGAGTAGTCTTCGAAGATAGAAATTAAAAAATATATATGTCCATTAAGTAATCCTATTGTCAATCTATATTGAGGAATTCTATAATAAGGTTTTAAAAATATGTCAACATCATATAAATGATAAAAAAAATGTAGTGACATTTTCATGTTGACTTATGCCTCATGGAATCTTAAGGAAACATATAAGACAGATGTTATCACTATATAACACATTTCTAATAGTTACATAAAATATAGTTAAATGGTTTAATATCATTGGGGAAATTTTCTGTTCAATTTGGCTCCATACAAACATAAATTAGGACTACAATTAAAGGACAAGATGATAATGGATGTCATTTGAAGAATATAGGTGCCTGAATTATCTCATAAATATGAAATATTGCAGAGAATATATATATATATATATATATGTATGTATATATATTATCATGCTTTTAAATATTTTGATCATGATTTTGAATTCAAAATACCAAAGGCGTGACAAGAAATAGGTTATTGAGTATAAATAGTTTATAAAAGTTTTTAAAAATAATTTGTCTATTGTGCATCAAGAGTAACTTATGTTTAATATAAGTGACAAAGTGACAAAAATAATAAAGAAATTCATACAGGATGAATACTTTATTCCATTAAATTACTAATTACTTTATATGGTATAGTCGTATGTATTAAATGGTATACTAATCTAAATTATTTTAAATTTCAAAGTATTTAGATATAAGTAGAGACTAACAATTAGGAATAATGAAATACTTTGACAAGATTAATGTGCTAAGTTTCACATTAAATAAATTTACATGGTTACCCATAGGGAGTGAGATTCTATAATGAATATCTTCACAACTTAATTTCATAATAGTATGATTTTTACAATGTAAGATATTATGACATGCCATACTTGTTTATCAAATTAATATAACATATATAATATAATTCTATTGAAATCAATTAGCAAAATCCTATATAAGATAATGTTAAGACTTTTCAAGATTCAAAGTTAATAATTTAATAATGTGGTGTTCATTTGAAGAATACATGATCCATTAGCATTAAACTAGATATAGTCTTATAACTCCATTTAATAAAATGTTTGATTCAATCTGTACTTATAAGGAGAGTAGTTCTTAATATAAGTAGTTGGAGTAATAGAGTTAAAATTAGTTCAAATCTTATAACTTGACATCCAAATATATCAACTACTTGGATTTTATACATTTTATGCATGTTTAAAGGATATAGATAGTTTGAATGTTTACTTGCTTAATAAATTCAAGAAATTCTATTTAAGATGAATGTGGATGTATCATATCTATATAAGGGTTAAAAGGAATATACTTACACTCTCCATTAGGAGAATGAAAATGACATATTACTTATAGAATTTTTTAATATTTTAAATTGTGAAAGATATAATATTTCAATAAAAACTCTTACTTGGATATAAAAAAAATAGCAACTTAAATTTTGAAAATAAAGATTTATAAAGATAGATTTGCGTACTTATTATATTACAAGTACATAGATAATATAGTAAAGGTGTTAAAAATTAGAGATATTTTAATACTTATAAAGTATTAAAGATATTGAATATTCCATGTATATGATTTGACATTAAGTTTGCGATCATTGATGTTCAAATTTTATATGGCACAACTATTTTAATATAAGACTAAGATAAGAGGACCTATCATTTTGTACTACTGATGTGTTGGTGGTAGTGGTCAATCACATAAGGAATGGAACTTCCTATTATTATCTAAAGGGTCTAGGTTGATTTAATTAAAAGTAAAATAATAAAATTATTATTTTGGATTAAAATTTGAACAATTATACAACAATTAAAGATAAATAACTATGAAATCCAATTTAGAGTTTCTAACAAACTTCATCTTTCATCTTTAAACAATTATAAGAACTATATCATTTGCATTAGCAATGTTGGGGCCCGTTTCCGAAGCCCAACGATCATTCCGGATATCATAAACATAACCATATCACCCTATGATCTTATTTCAATTAACCCTCATTAGCCATCATCACTTCATTTTCATTCTCATAACACCCCAAAAATTCACTTATAATTTACTCAATGGTGTACCCATGCCAATTAATCACCATAACCAAATTAATGTCTCTTAATTCGGATCATATTTAGGGAAACTTCAACCCGTAATTTCAATTTCACTTCTTCAAAGAAATCAAAGCTTTAGGTCTCTTGTTTGTTTTGAAGAAAAAATCATCTTAATCAGAGCTTTATAGATCAAGATATGATTAAAACACTAAAGCATGTACATACCTTAATCATGCTTTTCCAACCGATCTCTCATTTTCTTTCAATCAAACATTGTCAAATCAACTCCAAAAGATACAAATTTTCATGTAGAGTTAGATACATGTTTTATGAATCTATTGCATCAAAAATCACTCAATTTGGAGGTCAGACGAAGGAGTTATGGCCAATAGAATCCAATATACTTAAACCCTCAATCATGCAGTAACATGTTTTGGCGCGATTATAATAACGTTCACCACGAATCTCAGATTGATTTCATTTTTGGACCAATAGAAAGAGGACTTCAAGATATAAAATTTTCATGAAGACCACAAAGCTCGATTCGGCCTCTAAAATGGTCAAAATTGTGATTTCATGAAGTTGTCCCATGAATGTCCGTTAAACGGACATGCATGTCTGTTTAACGAACATAGATCAACCAAAATGCACCATTTCACCCGAGAAGGTCCGTGACACGACCTGACTTTTTGGGTCGTGTTGACACTAGGGAATGAGTAGGCTTAACGCCACCAAAACCCGTAGTAAGCCCAACTTTTCTATGTTTTACTAAAAATCTTGCATGACTCATTCATGTCTAATTAAACCTTATACCTGCTTAATAGGTTGTAAAAAGTAAGGATCTAAATCTACTATTCTCACATACAACATCTACTTATCATCAATATCAACCAACATCGTTCTCAATAA
>JANZLX010000008.1:29812414-29826794 GCA_025531955.1 Erythroxylum orinocense | reverse complement strand
TAAGAAAAATCAAAACCTAGCTTGCTCTTCTTTCTTTCCCTAAACTCATGAAACTCTCTCCCTTCTTTCTTCAATTTCATTTTTCTCTCTCTTCCAAAAGCAAGACACTCCATTTTCTTCTCTTGTACACCATTAATGATTGCATAAAGTCCCTTTTGCCCTTACTTTAATGACTTATGTTTTAAACTCAAGTGACTTGCCAAAATTGGCCTTACACTCTCTCACTACTTTAATAGTTCAAAACCCTTAACCCATGTCATATTATCTTATCCACATTAGCATGCTAATTAATTCTAATATGATAAGTCTAGCAAGTCCCCAAGATACATCTAATCATGATTATAGTAAAAATAATAATTTAGGGGCCAACAAATATGGTGTAAAGAAGTAGTAGCGGGCTTCAACACATTCTAGTCCCGCCAGTTTTGTAAATGAACGGTCGCCGCTTGAACCAATTGTTGCACCGTCGTTATTTTTTAAGACCAGCACAGGTTGTTCTACTCCGTCATATGTACCAACAAATCATAGCAAAATATGCAGCTTTCTCCTTGCTCAAGGATAAACAAATCTATAAAAAATATATCAGCAAAAGAAGAGTTCAAAGGTGGCACATCCAAACTAACAACTCTCCAAACTTCCATTGTATAAGGACAATATAAGAATAAATGATCCATAGTTTCTTGCATATGGCAAAATAAGCAATTCTCATCAACTCAAACATTCCGACTTCTCATATTCATCTTCATTGGTATAACATTTTTGGCCATTTGCACATGAAACCACGAACCTTAAATGGAACTTTAAGCTTCTATATTGTGCACCATACTTCTCTATTTGGGTTTGGGTTATTAACCATGGATGAACTCCTGCTAACATGATAGCCGGATTTAACTCTATAACTCTTATCAAAATGCCATAGTATTGAATCTTCCACACTATGAACACTAAGCGGTATAGTGAGAATAACACGAATGTCACTAGATGAAAAATATTCCATAAGTAACCCAATATTCCTTTACCACCATTTTACAAGAAGTAACATACCCTCCAAAATCTATTCATAAACTTATGCCCATCTTCCATAACAAAACTGACTTGCTTAGGAATCTAAGGATCCAAACCGTCAAGAATACTGCTACCATTGCCTACTCTCCATCGAGACCCCAATCGTAACAAATCAATCGAAGCATGAAACTAGACCAAATAAAGTTCGGATTATTACCTTTCCGTTCTTTTAGAAAATCCCCCAATGGGAAATATTTAGCTTTAAAACACCCTGTAAAACAAAGTATCTTGTTGAGTAACTAGATGCCACCCTTGTTTACCCAACATAGCCAAATTGAAATGCCGCAAGTCTCAAAAACCTATCCCACCTTCAAACTTCAGAGCACTAATACGATGCCAAGCAATCCAATTGATATCCTTATTGACTTCTTTCTTACCATTCCACCAGAAACGATTCATAATAACCTGTTGTTCTTGACACAAAGAGAGCGGTAATAAAAACACAAACATGCAATAGGAAGGAATGGCCTACTTTATAGATTTTAGAAGGACCTCCCTACCCGTCCTAGATAAGAATCGGTTATTCCATGAATTAATTATTTTCCACAACTTATCTTTAATGTAACTGAAAATCTTCTTTTTATTACGTCTGATAAGCGATGGGAGCCCTAATTACTTACCACCCTCCATTGGACTATAAACTCTAAGAATATTTGAAATGGTCGCTCTTGTATCATTCTTCACATATGGGCTAAAAATAATCCCTGATTTCTACAAGTTCACAGATTGCCCAGAAGCTTTTTCATAATCAGTAGCTTCATTAGAATTAGCCTAAATAAAGAAAATAGAGTCGTCCACAAATAGTAATTGACATACTCTTGGACACCCTTTGCCAACCCGACAACCATGTAACGCACCTTTAGATACCGCCTCCCTAAATAAAGCAGTAAGGTCTTCGGCACATATAAGAAACAGGTAAGGAAAGATAGGATCCCCTTGATGAAGATCTCGACTTGATGTAATAGGCCCAATAAGATTACCCTTAAGATTCCCCATATAGCTCACTTCAAAAAAGTCCATATTCATCCAATTAACCCATATAGGAGGAAAACCCAAAGACACAAGTATAGCCTTTAAGTAATCCCAATTAACCTAATCGTAAGCCTTGTTAATGTCGATTTTTAGTGCACAATAACCTAATTCCCCATGCCTCCTATTCTTCAAACTATGCAAAGTCTTAAATGCCACACATACATTATCTGTAATTAACTGATTAGGCACAAATGTAGATTGCATGTCAGAAATAACATGCGGCAGAATCTGTTTAAGTCTATTTGCTAAGACTTTTGACACAATCTTATAAATCACATTACAGAGAGCTATGGGTCTAAAATCTTTAATATCATCAGGAGCATCAATTTTTGGAATGAAAATAATAGTAGTAATAGTAAGTGAGCTTGGAAAGGTACCTTGAGAGAGCCAGAACACCCCACTTTTGTAAATTTCGTCTCTAAAGATGTGCAAATATTTTTGCAAGAAAGCCAGATTTAAGCTGTATGGACCCGGGGCCTTATCAGGATGCATGTTGAACAAAGCAGACTTAAACTCTTCTTTCTAAAACGACTTTAATAAAAATTGTGAATCTTCCTCTGTCACCATTTTTTCCGCAATCTCTGTAAATCAAGAAAAATCAACTTCTCCCTCTTCTAAAAATAGCTTCTGAAAGTAGCTCTGAACAATAGACCCATCTCTACAGGTTCGAAGACAACTACCCCCTCTTCATTACGTAAGCTACCCCCTCTTCATTACGTAAGCCTTTAACATGATTCTAATCTCTTCTCCCTTTAATTTGTTTATGGAAAAATTTTGTATTTCGGTCACCATCCCTATACCAAAATAATTTCACTTGCTGCTTCCTGCGAGTTTCTTCTATCAAAAGAATTCGATTCCACTCATCCTTTAGTCTCATGGAATTCAAATTATCACATAGCTCCTTCTCCAATTCTAGCTACCTACTCACAATGTTTATTGCGCTTCTAGAATTCTCTGTTTCTATTTCTACGCCAACTTCAAACCACATCAATTAATTGGTCTCGATGCTCTATGAAATCAGGAACACCTAACGATTCCCAACAATTCTTCACTGTAACTTCCAGTTCACCTTCTAATAACCAAGAGTTATCAATTCTAAAAGGGTGATCCACTAGCTCACGTTCATTCGGACAAAGCTCAACTATAATTGCATAATGATTAGAAACTGGTGGCATCGTAGATGAAGAAAAAGCATTCAAACAGAGGGAACTACAATCAGAATAGTCGATATATCTATCTGATTAAATATTTTTATAACGTATTAAGCTCCTTGAACCTTCACGGAAGGTTATCCTAGTACTAAAAGGCTCATGTTGGTGTATATCCCTATTCAATTCTTAATATATATGCCTAGGTTAATCTATATATATATATGTTCTTTTGGCTACATGTATATGTAATATATATAGATATGTATTCTTTTGGCTACATGTATATGTAAATTTAAATTGGATCTAACTATCACTTAGGATCAACACTAAAGGTTAACATAAATCTCATAACAAATTATGCTTTTATATTTATGCTTTCTAATGATTATGATGAATTATATTATTATAATTAAATTAATCTTGATTTTTAAAAAAATAATGAATTTATTTATTTATTTATATACACAAATGATGTGATCATATCCAATTTTCTAACGGATAATTGTACTGTTGAAAGAAAGAAAAAACATTGACAGAGTCCTCGATGTTATATGTATAAGTTTTCCTTCTCATGATTTTTGTTTGTGAATTATAAATATATGGTCTCTTTAAATTTAAGATTGATTTTTCTTAAATTTGGCGTTTAGTCTGTTAAAGGTTGCAAATTATAAAAAACAAATAATTGAGGTACGTGGATGTTGTTTTAGTTTTTTAATTTATATAATATATCATATGGAATATCACATCATTGCTATCGTATACGTAGAGGTTGTCCATGATTCATCATTCATTATTTCAGTTCGATATCTGCATGCGCAGATTGTTACTTGGCATACATAAACTACTACGTAATGTCTAATTCCAACATACTGTAGGTCGTACTATTTCAGTTCGATAGGAGAACAGATTCTACTGTTAACTAATTGGTGAAGTATCTTTTCTTCATAAAATCTAAAAACATATTCTGTTGAGTGATTCTTTTTTCCTAAACCTAAAGCACGACTTTTCCGTTGATAAGGAATAAATATGAGCAAACAGGAAAAGGAGAAGTAGACAGTGAGAGAGGCTGACCTGACAATGCTAGTTGGACCTTGAGAGAAGAAACAAGATGATTGAGACAATAAATAAAGACAAATGATTGCATCATCTGACTGGGAAGGTTTAAGTCTTTTTCTAGAGTTACCAAATGATCAAATACCAAATTTTGTTAATTAGTAGTGTCCAAGGAAAAAGATGCATAGAAGTAGTCGGCAGCAGATGGATGGAATTAAGGATGGAGAGATCGATGGACCAAGAAATTATTAGTAGGCCACGCTTTTAGTGGTCCTAAATCAGATTTAGAAGCTTTGATTGATATTGATTTTCTCTCTTCCTCTCACTCTGCATAATTCTCTGTCATTAGTACTGATGGTGATTTCTACCCAATTCGTTTGGAATATAACATACCAACGACATGCCATTAAAATAGTAACCAACCGCAACCTTTCAATTTTTTGTTTTTTTATTGAAAAGTTCAGAAGATCATTACATTTAAAGCATAGTGGAAAAAAGACAAATGGTTTCATATTAAGGGTCCTCTTTTACGAAAATATAAAATTTATGAAATAAACTAGCAATTTCGGTTTAATCTTTTCAACTTTATATTTATTGTCTTACCAGCTTAACTTTCGATCAAATTTTTAAAACATTAACTATAACTGATCTAATAACATTTTGAGAAATATTTTCTAAATTTTATGAAATTAAATTGTTAAAAGAAAGATAAGTTGGAAAAACAAGTCAAACTTGAGTTCCTACAAAAGAAGAATATTACTAGAATTCAGTTATTTAAATTAGTGAGTCAATAATTCATAACTTAGTTAATCTGAGAATTTCAACTTTCCAGATAGCAAGGCAGTTCATACTATTGCTCTTAATATGAATGCTATTAATTATGTCTAGTTATTAACCTTTTTTCACTCACGATCAAGTGCACAGGTTCGATTGAACAGTTAGATTTTTTTTTTTTGCATAATCAGAAAAGTACGAAACAAATTACACAATTAGTCTAGGGAGGTTGAGCCCAGTCATATCCTCAAGGAGGATCGAGAGATACCCTAGAATGCGTTTACAAAAGTAGTAATCTCAAAGTCAAAATTAACAGCAAAATGTGCAAGCCAATCGGCAATCCGATTGCCTTCCTTGCATGTATGGCGGGGTAGGACAACCCAGTTACGATTTAGTAGCTCGTTGATGCCTATGACGATAGGATTGAGGGATGTAGTGCGCTTGGCGAGTTAGAAAGAATACTTGACACGACTTGAGAGTCCAGTTCTAATTCCACCTGACGATAGCCCAAGTCCTAGGCCAGATTTAGACCGGAGAAAATGCCCCATATTTCAGCGACAAGCGAGGAGCACCATCCTAGATTTTGAACAAAGCCGTCTAGCCACGTACCAGCGTTGTAGCAAATAAGACCTCCTGCTAAGGGCGAGTAGGGTGAGCGTTTGCACGCCTCGTCCGTGTTTAGCTTCACCCATCCAGGGGTCGGTTTGCTCCAGCCAATAAGTTACACAAGCCAGGGTCGGTAGCCAGGAAGTGTTCGGCCTTGCCAGAATGAAGTTGATTGTATCTGATGGACATAGGCGACACTACTGGAAGCTGAGGAAGTCAGCCAAGATGCCTGTGAGTCAAAAAGTGCCTTGTTCCTCCAGGACCACAAGAATCAACAGGCGGTGCCAAAGATTGAAGACCAATCGAGTCCGTAGACTAGACAGTGCCGTTGAAGATTGGTGTGTAGCCAGTCATGAGCGTTGAGAGTAAAAAAGTCCGAAGAGACAGCGTGCAGAGGAAATGTTAGCCACAGATTACGCGCTCGGGGGCAGTCACGCATTGTGTGCAGCGAGGACTCTTCGGCTCGGCAGTGATGACACTCAGTTGTTAAGCAAGTTGCATGATACTGCACAAATTGTGTATAGTTATTCCTGGATAAAACCAGTTCATTCCAAGTTCAAATAAGTCTTTCATCATCCTGAAGTTCCAAATTTATATTAGCGTGGCATGCTAGTCATATCTATGGAGCAGTTCAAGAGGCTCAGTAGTTCAATTGAATGGCATGGCATCTGCTGAAAATTAGTCATTACACAATTATATTTTCTTAATCGGGGGCATGTATATCCATGGAAAACTTACAAAATAGCTTATTATATATTTTTCAGGCCAAGCCAGATGTGCTATACATTTTTGGAGTACTTTTTTTTTGTTTTTTTCTCATTACCGGCAAGTACAGTAGATTTGAGAATGCATTAACCTGACTTATACTGTTCACTTTCATGAGTGTGTGGAGATCTTGTCCCCGTCATATCACTATCAAGGCTATATGTTTAAGAATTGTTAATGTTCTCCATCGGTATGTAGATATATCGACTTAACAATGACTCGCGAGAATACCCAAAAGTAAGGATAAACTAATGCTAGCCGTCGCAAGCTTCCCCAGTCCCAATTCTTTGAACTAAACATTGGGGCACTCAGGACTACAATCTTAGATCACTACAACTTGTTCACGTTGGAAAAATTCGTAGTTTAGAAACTTGATCTTAACTTTGTTCATAATTATGAGCATTACCTAAATCATCTTTCAATGATCTCACAATATTATCAAATGATTAAAAGACTACTATTGTCCGGAGTTAAGAAACATAATGATGGTCCAATAAGCTAAAAGATGTAGAATCAAAGCTATTAGGAATTAGTTTCTCATAGTACGATGATGCTAGATCAGTTGCGTTCTTAAGGAATTAATTTCTTTCCAAAGTATTAAAAAAAAAGCTATTAGGCAATTACTGGATAAGTACCACATCATCGACGCATAAATAATGTAGGGTTGGTAAAAGAGTCTTGGTCCGACTTGGAATTTGATCGAATACAAAAATTTAGTTAGACCCATTATTACCTTTCAATAAATATGTTGAACATCAAATTAAGACTGATTTAGAATTTTAAAGCTTTTTTTAATACAAATATGAAGCGTTTAAAGATCTTATATGATACTAGAGTTCAAAATAATTAATGTATTAAAATTTGATCAATTAATTCAAACAAACTCATATCAACAATACAATTTAAAGAGATAAAGCAAGAGATGCATCATCATTAGATCAAGAATATAATATAAGAATATTAACTCAAACAAACTCATAATGGATATTATAATTTAATAAGATAAAAGAAGAGATACATCATTATTAGATTAACAATATAATATAAGAAGATAAGGAAAAAACACAAAAGAAACAATCATAGATCAACAATATGATGTAAGAAAATAAGGAAACAAACACGTATTAAAAATTTTTGTACAAAATAATAACTCAATTTTGTCGGAATGTATTTTCATTCCTAATATTTTGAAATTATTTTTGAACTCTTTTCTAATAGGTGAAGAGTAAACTCATACAATACTTTAAATCTAAAATTTACAAAAATACCTTAAGAAATTTACACACTTTGTTTGAATTTAGATACAATAATAATTTAAAAAATTAATGTACCCTGCGGACAAAGCTACCCACTTTGTGAAGGTTAGAGGAGTCTAGGATCCTCAATATGCACAACCTTTCTTTTATAATTTTTACAAGGAAACTATTTCTGTGACCGAATCAGTGATTTTATGGTTACAAATGAGCAACTTTTACCGGTTATCCTAAAGCTTTGCCTTTTAGATACAATAATAACAATAATAATGAAAAAATGCTAACTTTGTGAATAGCCTTAACAATTTAATAATGATATTGTTTCTCACTCTACAAATGCAATATCAATCCTACTAAGACTAAGACTATTCATCCTGGTATATGAACACTGATGACTTGCGAACAATTTCAAGGTACATTTATTAACGATCTTAACTTTTTTTACCAAAAAAAAACAAAAATTAATATTTTGTTAGAATCATTACGATGAATTCAATCAATCTATAGTTTACAAAATATATACTGCTTGTAAATTAAAGGGGATATATGATTTGCTGAAAAGACAAAGAGGCAGAGGGCCATTTTCTTCTGGACTACGAGACCTTTATACGATTCAAAAGATCTTCCTTTTCTCTTTTCCTTTTTTTTTCTGAGCACTTTTTCCTTCTGTTTTGAAAAAGTAGATATAAAAGATGGTCCCTTGACAAGGATCAGTGGCATATTCCGGAATGGATGACTGCAACTTTTATTCCTGCATTCAATGGCACTGACTATGCAATGTGGCACAACTTGTCATATGTAGCTTCTATCTGTACTAACTGAGCAATAAGAATACAATAAGGTCATATTGACATGAAACGACACTATTTTGATATACACAGATCTCCAATCCGATCGGAATACAAACAATTCTAACTAATTGAACTTCTTAAAATACAAAGTAAATGAAATCAAAACCTGGCCTACCAACTCCATCCCTGCACTTAAGAGGTTAACTAGTGAACTAATTAGTTAGAGAAAGATTAAAGGCCTAGAACGATATAAAAGTAGTTTCATATATATACACACTTAAAAGTCTAGTCAATACTGCGCAACTTCCAAACCAAACGATACTAATTTTCCTGACTGTTTTTTAATAGCTATGGCGAGGGATAACGAAATTTCCACACGGAGTAACCTCAAGGCTGGCAAGTAGGCAACCAAAAGAAGCTGATCGAAAGTTCTCTCTATATTTTGAGGTGGAAAAGCAATGATTTGGACTGATGAGTGTTGGGGTGGTGCGCGAGCGCAAGCCATGAAACTTAGGGCCTGTATCAGCTTTCCAGCGAAGCTCGACGTCTTCAGCAATCCTTCTTGCATCGATGGACGCACCAAGCAGACCACGCTTGGTAAAGCCGACTGCATACAGTCCATTTTCACCTTTCCATCCATTCGGGAATGGCTGGCGTGGTAGTCCATTATTTTGGCAGAACATGGTGGTCTCCTGAGCATTTCCGGGAAAAAAGAAAAAGAAAAAGTCTTCTGATTAGCCAATTTTATTCAAATGTTTCAAATTATCAGGCTAAGCTCAAAACTCAAATCAAAGAGGTCACCTTCAGCCAACGCGGCACATTGCTTTTGTAGCCAGTGGCTAGAATGATAGCGTCATATTTCTCCGTTGTCCCGTCCACAAATTCTACTGCACGTTGTGTCAGTCTCTTTATTCCCCGGCATATCTACAAGTCAAACAATTATATTCAGGCTAAAACCTATATAATATAATACCACTTGTATTTATTTTACCAAAGTCTTTATATATTACACGTCCAATCGAATACAGATTTGATTGATTAACAAGATTCTATCATATTATATATCTACAAACATAAATGCAGCTGAGATAATTATGTTTCATATGATTGTCACGTGTATGTATATAAGGGCAATTATTGTTCATTATTATGATAATTTATGATCATTGCGTCTAAATCTATGCAATCGTCTTAAGTTATACTAGGAAACTTCTTGTTTTTCTTTCTTTTTTTGGGTTTAACAGTAAAGTGGTGACGGGCACGCCAGCTTTAATTGATACTGATTAAACTCTTGATATAGTTCCAAACTACAAGGGATTAAAAATCCAAACCTTGATGTCGCCCCTTTTGATCTTGGCGAGAGTCCCAACATCCAATACAGGTGTTTTGCCGGTGGCGTTTTTGAGTTCGATAGGGCCAAGCTTAGGACGATGAAGGCCAAAGCGGCTAGTGTCGCCAAGCATGAAGCGTGAAACTAGCAGTAAGATTTGATCAACCATGCGCACAGGAAGCCATCTGAGGAGGCACATGGACAATCCAAAAGTTGATCTACCTAGCATCTTCTGAGGCAAGACGTGCACCTGCAAAAGAGGCCTGCTTAAAAAGCTAAAAGGGAGAAAAGGCAGTAAAGATGGTGAGCTGTTTAAAAAAATCCTCACGCCTCTCTCATCCTGTGCATTTTTGCATCTTTCAGACGTGACTGTAATGCTATCATCATACTTTGGCATCTCCACGTTTGTCCATAGGATAGTAAATACAGAAAACTTTTATTTATAAACAGAAGCCTGGGGGATATGGATTCTTCAGATGGCTAGTGACCTTTAGAACTGCTACGCATGCAAACATTTTCCAATAAAGTTCGAGCCAATACATGCATATCTTTGAAGCAAAACCTCGTTTATTTTTTTAATTTTTTATTTTTTTGTCGCTGGTGAACCTAGATGAAGTATGTTCTAAGGTAACTTCAGTACCAGACCACATTCCAAGCAAGGATCATTTTTTTAAAATCACAAAAAGTGAGGCACATATTGACTGTGGAAGGTTAAACCTTCTACATATAGCTGCCAAAAGAATATAGCACAAGTTCAAGCTTTCTTGAAGTTCTATTTCTATAACATGTCTAAGTTCGTTAGTTCTTCAAAAGTTTGAAGAGGAATCGACTCCTTCAGATAGAGAAAGATAATTAAAAGAAAATGATTCCAAAAACGGAGTAGGAGCCAACAAACCAATTCCCACTTTAGGTAAGATTTGTTTGGTACACACACCGAGGGAAGGTTTAGGCATGCTCACCGAGTCTCTAACCACGAGCGAAGGGCAAGCGTTATGATTGCATAGATCTAGACAAACTTCCATGCCTGAATTCCCACAACCAACAACCAAAACTCTCTTCTCTTGAAACAAATCACCGGTCTTGTACGAGCTGGTATGGAGGATAGGCCCTTGAAATTGGTCCATGCCCTCGATTTGTGGCACAATCTCCTCAGCATTTTCTCCAGTGGCCACAATCAGAAATCGACTTACGTACTCAGCCTCCTCCTGTTTCGGCCCTTTGGTCTTAACCCTCCAAAGCTCACAAAGGTGATCAAATTCTGCACTCACTACTGTGCAATTAAAAACTGTTTCGATACTGAAACGCTTCTTATAATCCTCCAAATAGGTTATGAACTGTTGTTTTGTTGGGTAAGCCGGGAAATTTGTTGGGAATGACATGAGAGGAAGTTGACAGAATTGTCTCGGGAGATGAAGACGAAGACGATCGTATGTTTTGAGCTGCCACAACGAAGCCACACAATGAGCCCTTTCAAGAAGCAAGCTAGGAACTCCTCTTTCTTTAAGGCAAGCAGCCGTGGCTAGGCCTGATGGTCCTGCACCAACTATGAGAGCACCAGGCACCCTTGTGCACCTTACACTCATATTCTTGTTTAAATGATCTTGGACTCCTTTCCAGGAGTACATGAACTGTAAATTTGCTAAAACTAATGAAAGAAAAAAAGGATAAAAGTAAACGGTGACAAATATGGTTACTGTTCAAAACTTAGCGAACTCATTCAGAAGAAGACGATAGAGAACTTCCCAATTTTATGAACTCTCTACATATCTTCTGAAGTTCGAGATTGATGAGAGAATGACCATGTATGATCATCTTATCCAGAAAGAGATGTGCAATCGAGGACTTCTATGAGGATTCCTAAACTTGCGGAGACACAGATTTAGAGAAAGTCTTATCCACTTCAAATTCAAACATAACAGATAAATTCTGATTTATGCAAAAGGAGAAACAATAACAGAAGGATTTTGGTTTGGTTTCTAATATTGAAAAAAAAGGATGTACAGGTTGTGAGATTATTAACTGTAGAACTTGTAGAGTGAAGTCTAAAACATATAAAAAGGAAGAGGAGAATCAGAATTGGAGTGAACTGAAACAGGGCTTCAATCCAGTATTTATACTTGCGGAATGGAGCGTAAAGCACATATCTATATATATATTAGCAGTAACTACCTTCAACCAACAACATTCTCCAAATTTCTAAAAAGAAAAACAACATTCTCCAAACAAAACCAACATTCCAGCTGCAAAGACAAATATCTTGATAGTATTCTATTGATGAAATATCTTAATCATTCTCTGAGGATGGCGGGGATTACATTTAGGTGGTCAACTGCATGGAATTTCTTTCTTTCTTTCTTTTTATTAGAAAAAGTTATATAAAACTCCCACATGGAGTATATATATAAATCTAGCTCTTTTACTATCACAGAGATAGAATCTCTCGATGGAAACTCTTCTGATCCTATTGGTGACAGCTTTATTGACAGCTCCCCAACTCAACCCATCTGAGTTTTAACGCTTTCCAATCTACTCAAAAATACCGCTAAAGAGAGTCTACATACAAATCTAGTTGAAATTGTTGGAATTCATCCGTGATCGAATCACGAGCATAGCAGAAAATAAAAATTTTTACGAATTCTGAGCGGATCCCAATAATTGTATAAACTTGAATAAAAAATAAAACGATTTAGAAATCATTCCTTGTTCACTTTTCTGTTAAAAAATCTTTGAAACCTTTTCCTATTGATTAATCATGAGTTGTTCAAATGTCCAACCTCTGATGGTATCCACAGAGCAATTCTTAAATTGTTTTGAAAGAAAGAAGACAAAAAAGACAAAAAGTGTTAGCTAACAAAAAGCTCTTCCCTTTCAATAGAAAAATCATAAGAGTTTTTTATTAAAATTAAACCTCTTTAATTATAATTAAAATCAAATAAATTATAATTAATTATAAATTATAATTAATTTAATTTTAATAAAATCAAATATCTCGTATCTGATCTCCAAAGTTTCTCAAACCTTATAATTAATTCCAACTTAATTAAATTAATTTTTCTTTCACAAATTACTCTTTGATGTGTGACCCATTAGGTTCCTAATTATTGACAACGATTATAAATTATAATTCTAATTCAGAATTAGAATTAGATAAATTAAAACTTCCTTTAATTTATCTTTAATTCTCTAATTAAATAATTCATAATCATAAATAATGATTGACACTAGCAATATGTCATGATTACTCAAATATTAGGAATGTTAAAGTGATTAACTTAACCTGTCAATGCATGACTGTAATGTATGATTTAATCCTTTCATCATTCAATATTCTAATTGGACAGAGTATGAATACAGTGTCTACTCTTATCATCTAATAATGCTCCTTCTTACTAATGAGTAATTGATTTATAATTAAAATTTGAAAACTCCTTTTTAAATATCATTACACTCTAGCTAGAGAATTCCATATATCATTAATAATCAAGAACAGTACAATATTCTCTCTAATTACTTTAAAGTGACGAATCCTATATTGACTTACTCAACTGTCTATATATGGTTCATACTATATCCAATTCTACCGATTGAATTATCCTAGGACGGTTTACAAGTAGCATCAAAACATAGTAATTCTCATACTAGATACCTTGGTAATCTCAAGTCTGAGGATCCATTATACAACCATCATTATGAGATTATCCATAGACACATAGGTAATATTTCATCCAGAATTCTCATAATCGGGTCAATTTAATAACTTATTATCTAATAATCACCCACATATTAGTTTAAGTATCTTTATACTTTAACTTATGAGATCAATTACTTTCTTCATAAAAAAGAAACAAAATATGTGCTAGTTTTACCATTTCCATAATATCTAGTCTTGATGAACTACAACTAGAAACATTTAGGAATAACATATAAGTGTAAATTGAATCGCATAATTATGATCTCACCATAATTTCAATCACACAGTAATTATTCCAAGGATTTTATTTTTAGTATTAAAACATAAAATATTAATTAAATTAATTCAAAAATATAAATAAAGCCTTTTCATTAACTAAAAATAATGTCATATATTGATTTGCATCCAATTGATTGTGTAGCGCCCCCTTACCATAGGGTATCCACCGGAACGCCCGTAGGTCAGTCCGATACATATCCTATGACAAGAGACCACTACTGACAACAACCACAACACTCCTCATGGCATCACAATCATAAAACAGTAATAAGAACTTGATCATTTTTTAAAAAAACCAAATTGGGTTCCATTTCATTCACACACAACTCAGTAATTTACAAACTGGCAGTACTTTTAATCTTCACATGTTCCAAACCACTGCACGCTAAGTAAGATACTGTAATGTACAATAAACAGGTCTAACTATAAGTCTCCAAAAGAAAGCCCAGCTGACCGACCTTTGAGCCATCGCTTCTCTCGTCAATCCACAGTATACGGCTCTACAGTCCTGAGGGAGCTCACAGTCTACACTCAATCCTGAAAAATAGATTGCAATTTTGGATGAGTTTGCGAACTCAATGAGAAACCAT
>JANZLX010000008.1:29794926-29807395 GCA_025531955.1 Erythroxylum orinocense | reverse complement strand
TAGCCTGTGCTATAGCCCCATTATTATCACAATAAAGGTCTATAGGACTTGCAATGCTAGGAACAACTCCAAGCTCAATGATGAACTTCCTGATCCATACAACTTCCTTAGCTGCATCCGAGGCAGCAATGTACTCAGCTTCAGTTGTAAAATCAGCAACAGTGTCTTGCTTTGAACTTTTCCAGCTCACTGCACCTCTATGCTTTGGGGGAGAGTCAACTATTTGGAACTTAGGAATTCATTGATATTGAGTTAAGCCTTGTGATTATTATCGTTTTCAATAACATATGTTGTCATGTTTGAGTTTTGTCATTCTACATTGTTAGAGTGTCCCATATTGCCTAAACATGAAAATGTTAAAGGGTTTATAAGTGGTAAGAGTTAACTATCCAAACAACTAGTTCTAACAAGATATCAGAGCGGGTTGCTCTTATATTAGTCGTTAACACCTCGAAATGATAGATTATGTCACGTGTTAGACCCACACGTGAGGGGGTGTTTTGAAATATAAGAGTGGGAGTTTGTCCCACATTAGAGAAAGAGAGGAAAGAAGATCAACATATAAGTCTAGTGGGCTATTCCACCTATCACCAATTGGTTTTATGATGGAATCTCACTTAGGCTTGTATGTAGTTTAGTTTTCCTTCTCATGTGGGCCCATAGCCCCATTGTAAATTCTAATATGGTATCAGAGCAGGTTTAGTTCGGATTATTAATTTCCCGGTTGTCCGTCTGGATGTTCAGTCCCAGCGGCCCAGTCCGGTTACCACTGCGTATATTTCAAGTGACAACTGGATGTCCAGCCCCAGTTGCACTTGAGGGGGAGTGTTAGAGTGTCCCATATTGTCTAGACATGAAAATGTTAAAGGGTTTATAAGTAGTAAGGGTTAACTATCCAAACAACTAGTTCTAGTTATTTGGACAATAGTTAACCTAAGCCCAATTCTTGTTCGTGGACTCTACACTTTGCCCATATTTAAAATTTCAATATCAACATCACACGTATACTGCTTCTTGTGACATAATGATGTTGCGGTGTTGGTAAGATAGTCCTAATGTTCTTATAGTCTTCAAGAAAAAAAAGGGGGCTTTTCTCCTTGTTTCCACGGTTTTTACTTTCTCTGAAAAAAAGAAAAAAGAAGAAATCCCTTACATTTTCCTATTTTTTGAATAATTGTTTCCATTTCATTTGAGCTTTTATTTTCCTTTTCTTTGGTCTAAGCCTAGTTTAAACCCCAACAACCCCATTACAACCCTAATAAGACCTTTTGATCCATTGAAAATGAGTGCTAAAAATTAGTGGAGATGGGATGGAGAATTTTTGCCTATGGGATTGGTTGATTTGATAATACCTTTAGAGTCTCTTGGGTCGTAATTTGCCTTTGAGTTTATTTGACTTTTTTATACTCTTGTGAGTTGGTTGGTTTTTAATTACACTTGAATCAAGGAGTGTGTGTTTGAGCGAGCATTGGTATCCTTGCACTATGAAGGTGAGTATGGTTTGATAAGTGGATAAAGGTAAATTTTATTTGGTTACTTCAATTCTAAAAATTCCAATTGTTGAGTGCTCCTTAATCTATTTTGAACAATTTTTCTTAATTTTGTTTAAGGACAAGCAAAAGTTTGAGTTTGGGGGCATTTGTTGAATGTATTTTCTCATTAGAATGAGTGGCATTTTCTCTTAGTTTTTGCATACAATCATTAGGTTTTATACATATTTTTCCTGCTAAATTGTTTAGTTTACTTTAATTTGCATTTATAATTGTTCATGCTTAATTAGTAGGAAATGCACTTGATTTTAATTGTAAAGGACCACAACAGTCCAAGGCAAAACACTGGCAGAAAAAGGAGAAAATGCATTATTAAGGGAGCAATCTAACATGTTGTCGCAAAGGGAAGCATTGGAGAAAAGCATAAATGCAAGCCACGATTTTTGCATGAAGAAGATTACAAAGTGAATGCAATGGTTTGGGACCAAAGAGACCTAAATGGACATTCAAGGGAGAGCAACAACATACACATGAGCTGGTGGAAAAAAGAGGACGTTGATACAAAATTATGGAAGCAAGAAAAACGTTAAGCTTGGGCATATGAAGACACGTTGAGCCAATGGAGGAGGCACCAAAAATGTTAACTGGGAGAGAGAAGACGTGGAAGAAAAGAATGTGCAACAGCTGGCGTGACTAAAAGATTAAAAGGAATGAGAGGAGTGGGACCGAAGTTTTAATGGGACAACAGCGTGAAAGTAGTGATTATTTTGATAGGAAGGACCAAAAATATTAAAAAGACATTCAATACATAAAAAAAATGGAGAGTGGCAGCAGCATAAACAAAGGAATGACAAAACAGTGAGTTGGGGGGCGTGATAGCTGTATTGTGCGTGAGTTGGAGACATTTCAACATGAAAAATAAAAGATAGCTACGGCAGTAAAGAAGATAGCAGTTGGCGGCAGATAAAGGAGAGCATGAGATGATGGACTTCCAATACATAAAAGACAAAAGAAAAATGGCTGCAGTAGGAAAACTAATAAATAAGGAGGCTTAGGCGTGAATGAGGGCTGGAGTTTAGTCAAAATGATGAGACAAAAAGAGAAAAATAACAAACAGCTTGTGGCGTGAATTAAGCAGCAACTGGTGGGCGTGAAAGTGGAGGCAACTGGTGGTTTGAAAAAAATGACAAACACGTTAGCTAAAAGAAAATAACGTTTGCTAAGGGGGAGGAACATCACTGAGGTTACAGCCCTCACTTAAAGCTACACCACTCAACACTCTCCTCTCACGACGTAGCAGTTGGTGGAGATAAAAAACTGAAGGAGGAAGACAGTTGGGGAACATTAGAAGCTAGCTTGAGGTGTGGACATCAAGGGCGCACCACCAGTGGAAAAATAAAAACAACGCAGGAGGCACCAGCTAGGGTGCATGCACCAAACTGAAGAGAACATAGCAAGGCACTAATGCACCAGATTGGAGGACTAAAAGAAAATCACGCACCAGGCTTGAAAAAAAAACGTAAGGCACATTGACCCACCAAGGCAGCCAAAACAAAATACACGCACTACACCAACAGAGGAGAACATTAGAAGTTAGTGGTGGTTAGGAGCTGTTAGAGACAAGAGCAAAACCACGCAGAAGGGAGAACACCACGTAGCCAGGAGATGCACCAACAGTGAGGGACGCAACCACTGATTCCAAAACTCATTTATTTTTATATCTATTTTTTTGTGTCTTTCTATGTTGTTTGCTAATCCTGATTTATGTGGTCTTCATCTTATTATGTTTGAGTAGCTTCCTCAAAGCTTCAAGGTTGGGGCAACCTTTTAGCTAATTTTTTGTGGATTGAATTTCGGTTGATTTATGAGTATGGATTTATAGGTTTGATTTTTTGTTTTAATATTAATTTAGATGGTATTGTGTTTGGCCAACCATTACTTGACATTAGTTGTTAATTGAAGAACCAATAGGTAAAAATTGATAACAGAACTCCAAAATAGGAAACTTATAAATTTCAGATTTAGACATAGACTGAATTTATGAGAGAAAACCACGTTAGCAAAGATCTTAATGGGTTATGCTTGATTGCTAGGCTACGATAGTAGACTAGGATTTTTGCATAATACTCCTTCGATACCTTGAAAAAGGATCTAAGAAACTCTAGGCTCAACCTTCTATCAACTAAAATTTGTCTAATAAATTGATCCAGGTAAGTCCATAGAAAACGCTAAAAGTGGAACCATCCTTGAAGCTTACCACATTTCTTTCGGAGTAACCCCTAGAGATATTCACATTTTTTATTAGCATTGGTTTTATTATTTTTTATAGTTAAATTTCTTATTTTAATTCCCCATTCTTACACAATTGCTTAGTCCAATTAATTGAGTGATCCAAGCCTAGTACATACATAATTACTCCCCGTGGGATGATATTATACTATACTACTTAGGACTCATGAACTTGCAGAGTTGCATCACTAGTACTGAGGAGTAAGGAATATTTTGCATATCTTTCTTCTCTACTTCTGTGGAAGAATTGTGTTTACTGCTTAGTTTAAAGTGGGTTGCAAAAGGGGAACTAACCACTTTAGCATTTTCCATGTTGAATTTTTTAGGTACCTTTTGAATGTACTTCTCTTGAGATAAATATAACATCCTTGTACTTTTGTCTCGGGTAATCTTTATACTAAGAATCTACTTTGCTAACCTCAAGTCTTTCATAGCAAAATACTTGTTCAACTACTTCTTTGGCTTATCAATTCTAGTAATACTTTTGTCAATAATCTGCATATCATCAACATATAGAAGTAAAATAATGAAATCATCTTCAGAGAATTTTTGTATGAAAACATAATGGTCAGAAGTTGTTTTCTTATAGCCTGGCTCCCCCTTAACTGACTCAAACTTCTGGTACCATTGTCTCGATGCTTGTTTTAAGCTATAGAGACTCTTCTTCAACCTACACATATAATCATGTATCTCCTTTGAAACCCTCTGGTTGCTCTATATAGAGCTCTTCCTCCAAATCACCATAAAGGAAGGTAGTCTCCACATCCATCTGCTTGACTTCTAGATTAAGACTAGGTGTTAAGATAAGGATAACTTGAATGGATCTTCACCACTGGTAAGAATATTTCATAAAAATCAATATCCCTTCTATAACTGAATACCTTGACCACAACCTATCTTTTTATTATGACTGTGATGAGTATTCTTCATGTTTTACCTTAAGCACCCATTTAGTCTTGAAAACTCTTTTTCATTTAGAAAGCTTTTCTAGGTCAAAAATGTGATTCTTTAAGAGTGACTTCTTCTCTTCTTCCATGACTTCAACCCACTATTTCTTGTGTTCATCTTCTATGGATTCTTCATAATTCTCAGGTTCTCCCTTGTCAGTGAGTAACACATACTCATTTGGAGAGTATCTAGTAGAAGGTAGACCTTTTGAGTGAAGATGGATCCTCTACTTCCTATTCCTGGTCATCATTACCATCATTTGCCTCTATGGGTAAAGGAACATCCTTACTAACTACATCTTGTTGAGTATTTTCCTCAACATTTTATTGTGCAGGTACCTTGCTAACTGGATCCAAATCAAGCACATCACTAATATCTTTAGGTGTTGCATCTTTTACCTTATGGAAATCCTTGATGGTCTCATCTTTCACTAACACAACCTCGCGGCTTCGGATAAGCTTCTTACTGACCAGATCATAAAGTCTGTAACTAAACTCATTAAGGTTATAACCTAGAAAGATGCATTATTTTGTCTTAACATCAAGCTTGGACCTCTCATCTTTAGGAATCTATATGAAATCCTTACATCCAAAGATACAAAGATGATCATATCTAACATCTTTACCTGACTAGACTCTGTCAAGCGCATCAGACTACAATGGAATAAAGGGAGAGAAATTCACCATATGCATTATTGTGTTTAAAGCCTCACCATAAAATTGTTTTGACAACTTTACTTGTGATAATAAGTGCTGACTCTCTCTACCAAATTTTTATTCATCCTTTTTGCCAAACCATTCAATTTTGGCATCTTTGTGGTGTTTTCTGATGCCGGATGTTGATCAAATGGACCATAATTCTCTCCCTCGTTATCAATTCGGATGCATTTTTGTTTCTTTCCTATCTGTCTTTGGTTTGAAGCTTGAAATTGTTTGAAGACCTCCAACACCTAATCCTTTGACTTCAAGGTATAAGCCAAGATCTTTCTTGAGTGATCATCAATAAAAGTCACAAAGTAAAGAGCACTACCAAGTGACTTTGTCTTCATCAGACCACATACGTCAGAATGTATCAAATCAAGTACATTTGGTTTTTTGAAGGGCGATGAACTATTAAAAGCAGCTGATTCTGCTTTCCTATTAGGCACGAAGCATACTTTTTGAGACATATGCCTTTGACACTAGATAGATGTCCCCTTTTAGCTAACACTGCTAAGCCCTTCTCTCTCATATGGTTGAGTCTTTTGTGCCACAACTTGGTTGCATCTACATCTTCTATAGTATTGATACTACTATTACGAGTCTTGGCTTACGTCATGTACAACATCTCATGCTTCTTACCCTTAGCTACAATAATGGAACCTTTGGTAACTTTTCAGACATTGTTATGGAATGTGTTGCAAAGCCCTTCATTATCAAGCTTTCCCACATATATGATACTAAATATGATATCTGGAATATGTTTAACATTTTTCAATAGTAATCTCGTGCAGTTATTGGTCTACAAGCAAATGTCTTCAATACCAATGGCTTGTGTGAAGCCATTATTTCGTATCTTGACACGCCCATAATCTTCGAATGTATAACATGTAAATAGTGCTATTAAGCAGTTGTGTGAATTGAGGCACCACTATCTCTTTTCTTCTCACATAATACTAATATCCTAATCACAGATCATAAGTTGACCCTCGGTGATAGTAATCCGATCATGGCTACTGCTCATAAGTAGATCCTTGGTGACAGTAATTCGATCTTGGCTACTGCCATCATTCTTCTTTGGTTCCTAATTCCTTTTACCTTCTCTTTTAGCCTCCGACAGTTCTTTTGCATGTGGCCCTTTCCACCATAGTAGAAGCATTTAATGTTGGCAGATTTGTTGGGCCTATTACTAGATTTGCCTCTTTGGGTTGGAGTCTTTCTTCTAGACTACTCCTCTAAAGGCTACTTTTAACCTTTTCCATCGAGACTACATCTTTAGGAACCGAGTTGAAGAGCATTGTTCTAAACGCCTCCTAGGAGCTCGATAAGGATCTTAGAAGCCATAATATAAACAGATCATCATCGTAAGTGAGCCTCATAGTGGCCATTTGATTAATGGTCCTTTGATAAGTATTCAAGTGATTCATAATAGGTGTTCCATCTCGGTATCTTAGGTCTATGAGTTGTTTAATTAAGAACATTTTGTTGCTGTCAGACTTTTGAGCATAAAGGCTCTCAAGTTCGGCCTATAACTTGTCTAATTCCTTCTTACCGAATATATGATTCCAGACATTATCATCCACTCAGTTTCTGATGAATACATAGACTTGTCTATGTAATAGACTCTACTCAATGTTGGATTTGCCTTCAATTTTGTGATACCGAATATCGGTGTATGGTATCTGTTCACATAAAAGAGAACTTCCATCTTCTCCTTCCATACATGGAAATTACCTTCGTTCAAGTTGATCTTTTTGCTTGTGTTGACTTCCATCGTTTATAAAGGATGACTAGTTTAGTAATAGTATACCTAAATAGTGACCGTACATGTAAATAGTAACAGTACATTCAAATGGTGATCTAACTTATTTTCTGAAGTGGAGGATTCAATATTTAGTGGCAACTACAGAGCATACGATAAGTAGACATGCTTACCCAAACCGGGCTTTGATAACAGTTTGATGGGAGGTCAACACACCAACATAGCAAAATAAAATATCTCCCACCTTTTGTAAACTTGTAAGGAAATCACCAGATGTTGAAAAACTACAAAAACTTCGAAATAAAAGTCAAAGAGAGGCATATCGAATTACGTGAAAAGCCTTCCCAGTTTGGAAACTAAAAACCATGGGATCGTAATCCAAAACATCTACATACTGATGGCTACAAGTCTTTCGTTTTGAAACATGATTTTAGTATTTAATATTAAATCTTTATAGTTTTGAGATTTGGCTAGAGTTGTAGGATTAATTTGTTTGTAACATGATTTTGGCGTTTAATATTGAATCTTTATAGTTTTGAGATTTCGCTTGAGTTGTGAGTTTAATTTGTGGAAAATTATTTGTTTTGATTTTATCTTTCATAATTATCTCTCTAATGAGTTGATATTTCGATAATTGGTAGTATTATATTAGTTATTTACAGCTAGTGATTCAATGGATTGGCTAAAAGTTTAATTTAGGGTACATTTTCATGGTAGACATTGTGGGACTTGTTAAATATAAAATTTTCTTATGTCAATAAATCATCCAACAAAAATTCAGTTATTTTGAAAGATTTAACACAAGGTTTGGGTGTATAAAAAAGAAATCTTACTTCTTTAAATTAATTTTTATTCTCATGCCTAATCTTATTCATTCAATCAAATCTCCCGATCTAATATGAGTTTGCAGTACTGGTGACCTTTTCACTAATTTTATGGCGTTGGTCATACCTAATATAAGAAATTATTACTTAATATATATAATAATTGTTGACAGCACAAATACTAAAGGTTGGTTCACTGATTTAACAAGTTCCTAAATAGTGACTAACTCACTTTAGTCAATACATTAGGTAAATAGGAATTGCACTCTGATGTGACTTAGGCATAACAAAAACGTGCGGTTTTAAACATCAATTGAGATAACCGAATAATTTCGTTATTTCCATTTCACTATTCGTTGGGAACAACATATATGGCAAGAAGGTGAGCCGTGAGTGGGTGGAGTCAAGTATGAAATGATATGAACGCCTTTCTTACCTTTCAAAATGAACTCACCGTACAACCTTCTACTCAATATATCATATTCCCGGTCCACTACAAAATTTCAAGAATGGCGTTAAGAAACTTTCCAAGCCACTTCTCAACAAGAACCCTCAGTACTGAAGGGGGCTTAGGGTTGATTACCATCTCCAGTGTGGTATAGAAGTGTAGATATATTTGGCAGTCTGCACTTTCGACTTTATATCAGCATAATCCCTTGGGGATACATATATCAGGACTCCACACAAGTTCGCGGATATTCACGAGATTCTTCAAGTCCCCAATCATTTAGGGATTCTCCCGTTATATATGCGCTTCTCCAGTGGATGGTAAATGAGAATCTAAGCACACTATTCAAGTATATGGAGTCCCCCGTGCCTTTTATGTCAAAGAGCCACAGAGCACAGATCTGACACCATAGTGCCCCACGATTTTGGAGGATCTCTTCCCATCCACTCTTAGTGACCTCTTAGACTCATAAAGTCACAATGTAACCAAACTGTATATTTACTATCTCCAAGATTCTTTCATCCAAACTTTTATTTGACGCGTGAACTGAATTATTAATTTATGCCCTTGCAATAAATAATTGGATGCAAAATTGCAAATTAATGTATGATATTATTTTGAATTAATAAAAATGCTTTATTTATCTTTATGTATTAATTTAATTAATATTTTATGTTTTAATATTTAGATAAAATTTTTGGAATAATTATTGTATAATTGAAATTATGATGAAATCATAATTATGAGATTCAATTTACGCTTAAGTGTTATTTTTAAATATTCCTAGTTTTCGTTTCATCAAGACTAGATATTGTTGAAACAGTAAGACTAGCACACATTATATTTCTTTCTTATGAAGAAAGTAATTAATCTAATAAATTAAAGCATAGAGATACTTAAACTAATGTGTGGATGATTATTAGAGAATAAATCACTGAACTGACCCGAATATGAGAATTTCGAATGAAATATTATTTATGTGTCTCTTTATTATCTCATAATGATGATTGTATAATTGATCCTCAGACTTGAGATTACCATGGTATCTAGCATGAGAATTACTATATTTTGATGCTACTTATGAATCGCCCTAGGATAATTCAGTCGGTAGTAACTGGATACAGAATGAACCATATGTAGATAGTTGAGTAAGTCAATATAGGATTTGTCACTCTAAAGTAATTAAAGAGAATATTCTATTATTTTTTATTAGTAATGATTTATAGAATTCTTTAGCCAGAGTGAATTGATATTTAGAAAGAAATTTTTAAATTAAAATTATAAATAAATTACTAATTAGCAAGAACAAACACGACTGAATGATAAGAGTAAACACTGTATCCATACTCTGTCTAATTAGAATATTGAATGAAAAAATGATTAAATTATACATTATAACCATACATGGATAGATTAAGTCAATCACTTTGACATTCCTTATATTTGGGTAATCATGACATGTTGCTAGATGTCAATCACGATTTATGATTATGAATTATTTAATTGAAAAATTAAAGACAAATTAAAAGAAGTTTTAATTTATCTAATTCTAATTGTAAATTAAAATTAAAATTTATAATATTTTTCAATTTATTAGGAACCTAATGGGTCGCACATCAAAGAGAAATTTGTGAAAGAAAAAATCAATTTAATTAAGTTAGACTGAATTATAAAGTTTAAGAAATATTAGGATCAAATATAAGGTATTTGATTTTATTAAAATTAAATTAAATGTAATTATAATTTGATTTTTAATTATAATTAAACAGATTTAATTTTACTAAAAGACTGTTACGATTTTTTCTATTTAAAGGAAAAAAAATTGTAGAAGCTAACACTTTTTGTCCTCTTCCTCTCAAAGTAGTTTGGGAATTGCTCTTTGGATACCATCAAATACTGAACACTTGAACAGCTCGTGATTGATCAATCTAGTTTCAAAGATTTAAAAAAAAAAGCGAATAAGGTACGATTTTTAAATTGATTTGTGTTTTATTCAATTATCTAGATCTGCCCGGACTCCGTAAAAATTATGTTGTCTGCTATGCCTATGATTTGATCACGTTTGGAGTCCAACCTTAGTATCAGAGCCTCTTTTAATTGTTAATCTTGAATTAGAGGCTTGATTATTATTGATTTGATTTATTAGGCTTCGGTTTTTGTTGTTTTGTTGTTTTGGAAATGGGTTCCTCGACTACTGCTTGTGGTTTTGAGTTTTGTCGAAACTAAACCTACACCTTTATGTTTATTTCTAGAAATTGTTTCCATGAACGTATATGATTTCTGAAAAATTGTTTTCTGAATCCCTATGGTTATACTTGTTATGCGATGTTTCTGGAAGGTTTAATTTTGAAAATTGCTCTCTCTCTCTCCATCTGTCGCCCCTATTATCTGATGTTCTGAAAACCTAATTTGAAAACCAATTAATCGCATGTGTCTGGGTTCGGGTGTTTTGTTTGCTGCCTGCGTCCTGCCATTATTGTATGTTTTACGCTTTTGAGTTTGGTTTTATGTCTGTTTACGCATGTAAAGATCTAAACTTGTTGTGTTATTGCTTGTTTTTGGATCTGGAATATTTTGTGTGATCTGCGCCCATGATTCAATCACGACTGGATTCCAACATGAATAACACTTTCGTTCTAGGTTTTCTATTGATTTGACGTCCTTTTCATTTCGATTGCAAAACATGTTCTCCTGTAACTCGGGCATAGCCCAAGTACAGCCACGTGAATTGCTTCTTTTAGGGCAAGTGCGGTCAACATATGATAATTAGTGGGTGCTTTTATCTATGCTTCGTGTCGCAATTCTACAAGTGTGTACAAATTAAATGCAGGGTATATATATGTATGTATGTATGATGTTAGAGAAAACGAAATACCTGGTTTAGGAAAGGAGTGAATAATAGCGTATTTTGAGCAAACGAAATCCCTATGGTTATGTCGTAGGAGTGAATAATTGGTTAATTGGTATGTCGTAGGAGTGAATAATAGCGTATTTTGTTCAATATATGGTCAAATCTTAGACCAAAACGTTTGAAGTGGTTTTCATACCGTTAAATAGAATTAAAAGGTAATGGCTTTGATGGTTTTTGTTGTTTTAGTTTTTTCTAAGAAGAAAACTTTTAGTTCTTGAAAAAATTAAATTCTTAAGTCCAAAGTAAAAATAGCTTGTCCTTTGTTCCCATTATATTTGAAGTATTGATTTCACTAAAACTTCTCTTTGTAACATTACGTAGTTTAAGGTTTGAACGAGTATAAAGATGAACCTTTAAATTTTCTATTGATTACAAGTATATAATACAATGATAATGCCAATAATTAATTATAATATTGATTTTCCATATCCAAAATAGTGCCGAAGTTTCATTAATTAAAATATTCAAATTAAATTTCCATTTTCTTGCATATGATGGACATTCTTTCTTTATTTTAATTAACTTAATGTACTACGAAATAAATAGTAAAAGGATGCATGTTACTGTTTGAACTTTCACCTTGGAAAAGAATATTATGTTATGAAACAAATGGTTCGGTTTGATTGTTTGTTTTGATTTGGACAACCAATCTGGATGCACTACATAACTTCGTAAAATTTAAGTTAAAGCTAGAATTATCTTCTATATGCTAATATATTTTTCCTAATTTTTGTACAAACCAACTTTATGAATTAATGTTATAATCTTTCTAATTGATCATCACAAGCTTACGTTTTCAAAAACGCAAACTTCTAATCTAGCTGACCTTATTAGTACAACTTCTAGTCATCATCATCACACCTAGTCCGAAATACCAGTGAAGTAAGATTTGAGGAGGTCTGATAGTACGCAGTCTTACCCTACATAATAAAGAGGTTGTTTTCGATAGACCCACATTCAGATGTAACAATAAAAAAAGTGATGCAGATATTTTTTTAAAAAAGTGATATGAAGATATTTTAAATATATATATATATATATATATATATATATATATAGAGAGAGAGAGAGAGAGAGAGAGAGAGAGAGAGAGAGAGAG
>JANZLX010000008.1:29774563-29787611 GCA_025531955.1 Erythroxylum orinocense | reverse complement strand
CACCAACCTCCTTCACTTCTCTAGCATGCACAAAACTCATCATACCAAGGAGAGTAGAAGAACTAGAGGAAGGTTTCACTTTGAGAGAGAAGGAAGAGAATTCGATGGTGAGAGAGTAAAAATGGGGAGAGCTTTCGGATGAGTAATGAAACACTTATCAACTTGCTATTTTTATTCCATTCACAAGGCAAAAACCGTAGGAGAAAATGATAAAACCAAGACATGTGATTAGTATGCATTAAATGAAGGAGAATGGGTGGCAAAAGAAGGTTGGCTTAACTTTTCAAAGAAAAGTCAAAGAAAGCTATAATATACTTTAATCAATTATCCACTTTCCTACCCCATTTTCGATTGTCTAGCCAACAAAACCAATTGTTTCATGCTTAATTGAAGCATAATCGTGGGTGAGGATAAGGAGGAGGTAATGAGAGGCTAGGTGGCAAAATGTGATTTGTTCAAAGGTTTAAAGAAAAGTCAACATATTAATTCTTTAATCCAGATCAAAAACTAACCCAATCAACTCAAATGGTCAATCCCAAAATAATATACCCAAGAATACAGTACCATTGGGTAGCAATTTTCGCTACCGACAATCGACCGATTCGCCAATTGGCGATTTTTCCGGTCCGGGAATTTTCTCCGGAAAAATCCAAAAAAATTCCTAAAAATCCCTGAAAATAGAAAACAATTTATGGTGCACTCAGAATAATTTTTCAAACCCATTAACCACGTTAATCACAATAGAATTGACTTAGGCACGCAAACCGGGAATGTCATGTATACATTTACAGTAATTTCATGTGCACAATTGTGACTGTGTATCAATCCTATTATTATGCATGAACAGTACTAATTAATCCCTCTCAATCCTATCCTATGACAAATTTCCTATTTTACCCTTCTAGTAGAGGGTGGGATGTTACATTCCTCCACTATCCTTGAAGTTTCCAAATCCACCTTGAAGTCTGATCTCTCTTCCATCTCCTCAAGACCAATGTAAATTAGACTAGAGATTAAGTTGAATTCAGATTGGATTTCTTTTCCACGGAGCAGTGGATTTCCAAATTGACCTTTCGACAATCTTGGGCATATATCTGAAGATCTAACTGTTGGATTGGGCTGAAATTTTGTGTGCATAAATGTAACTCATTGGGCTATTTGCATCTAAAATTTGGGCCGTACATTATTTTCCATTTGAAAGTTATACAATGTCGAAGTTGCCCCTGAGAATCTGACAGAATAGTGAAATCCGAGTTTAGCAAAGATTACAAGTTCAACTCCTTCAAGGATGTGTATACCAACCTATACCTCTATTTATAGGGTCTTATTAGCTCATTAAAGGGGGTTGACATCCTCTTTCTTCTTGTGTTAGGGGCCATGACCTATAGCTTCCTTCTCTTTGTCTTTTTCTCTTAGAATTAGGTTTCCCTTATTATTGATCTTGCCGAATACACTATGAATTTTTCTAACTAGATTTTTTTTTCCAATTGTAAGAGGTAATAAACTATAAACCCTAATTTTATTCATGAGAACTTTTTCTTAATTATTCTATGTAAGATTGTGTGATGACTATGAGTTTGTAATCTGATCTTAATTGCAGAATCATATGTGCTAGATTAAAGTCATGAATTTGATCTTGTTTATGTGATTTGAATGCTAAGTTGATTGTTTGAGGTAGAAGTTGTCCAATTGATTAACTGGTAGTAGTAAAAACTTATTAGATTCAGACAAAAGTTATCGAATCTGATTTGTTTGATTATAAACTTAGGTTTGAATTATAAATAGAAGTTATCATGATTTAAATTCGAGATTTTTAACTAATGTTTGAATTGCTCTTGCATAAGTTTATGTTGATTAAAAGTTATGATGCATGAATTTATGTTTGAAGATTAGTTTAGTTAGAAGTTAAGAAACTTGAATTTGAATTGGTTTATTCTATGTCTCAAACAAACTACTCATAGATTATCTTTTATGTTCCATGATTTAATTGAATAGGTGTTTATTGGTGAACTCTCTTGCAATTGGGAAACTTGTTAAAGTTGACTTCTTTTATCTTTAAAATTCTGCTGAATCCTTTAACATTAATTTACTTTAAGATTTAGTTGTTTTCTTAGTTAGCTTTCCTTGAATTTTCGATCCAAAACCCTCCCAAATTAGTGCGTCTGTGTTCTTTGTTATTTCATAGCTTTTAGGAGTAATTTGGTAACGTAAATTAGCTCTAATGACCAAGTTAAAGCTTTGATCTTGTTCTCTCATGATTTTCGGTAACCAAACTTGCTAAAATAAAGTTGATTTCAATATGATCTTTCTTTTAAATTGCTTTGCCATGACATACATAAGTTTATTCTTGTTAGATTTTGTTGGTTTTACATATAGGTCATTGGTTTATCATTCATATAGTTTAAATAACTTTTATAAATTACATTTGGGTAAATTATTCTCTTGCTTTAATTCTTTCCACTTTTCCTTGATTATTAAACATATTGATTTGTTTAAATTGAGCTGGAATTCATACTTTATAGTTATCCTTGGGAACGATCCCTACTTGCCTGTACTACTTGTGTTACCTTTTAGGGTTAATTTGTAAGGCCTAACGACACGTTATCACATACGCCAAGACAAGGTTACTTTGCTAAGTGGACTTATTACAAGGCAACGTGCAGCAAGGCTTAAACAAGCACTTCAAGGATTTGCTCAAAGTCACATTACATCTCACCTTGATGACAAGGCCAAACCATCCATGGAGAATTCAAATGGAGTGGTCAAGCTTGTGATTTTTCTAGAGAGGGCGTGTGGAGGGGCTAATGGTTAGCCAAATTTCAAGACAAGTACAATTATTGTTATAGACTTAATTTAATAGATTGGACTTGTTATTTATCCTTTATTTGTTAAGGTGAAAAAAATTGTTATGGGCTGGATATTTATTTGTAAGCGTGTGCACTCATTATGCCAGTTTTGGACAACCAAGCATGTGGGCTAAGTAGAGTGCTCCATTGGGCCCATTCACTCCCCTTAGGTTTATTTAAGTTATTTTGGTTTTATTTAAGTTAGTTTAGCCCAATCCTAAGTGGATTAGAATTGGATTGCATTATTGGGCTATAAACTCCTAAACTAGTTAGGATTAGGCTTGTTTTAGCTTTAAAGGGTCATGTAACCTATTCCTTTTAGGGTTCGGATGTAGGAAAGGGCACAAATACCTTATTTTATCCTTGTAAACATGAAATTAGTTGATTAACGAAAATGAGAAATATTCTCTTCAAGAGAGGCGCGCTCTTCTTGTTGTTACTTCAAGGATTGCATCACTTATCAAGGTAATTGCTTGTGGCGTGTTCACTTCTTCTGTTTTCATTGGGTTTGGGTTTCAATTTCATATAATTTGGGTTTAAACTAGCATGTTTTTAGAATAGAAAGATTAGGTTTTGAATCAATAAGATTAGCGGGTTTCAATAACCTTGTTTTCTTAGGGTTTCTGTATCACATGGGGTGGTGATTGGATACAACTTGAGGTATTCGAAGGTAATTGAGTATTCAATAAAGGATTCACCACTCATTATAGGAGGAGATGATACCTACAGCTTCAGTGACATATTCAATTGAGTACTGAGCCTCAGGGACAAGAACTAACATCACTTGGGCTAGATGTATTGTAGCCAGTCTAGTGGGAGTTGACACTTTAACTATTCTTTAAACCAAGTGGGGTATAGACTAATGAAAGGATGAATTGCCCGAGAACATTGTCTATAGAATGGTACGCAGTCAAACCACTAATTTTTGGTCAATTTGGGGTCATGATGTGTTGCTAGATACCACTCATGACTTGCTCGAATTAAGTGTTATTTCTATTGGCTAACATAACTGAGAACCTAATGGGTCCCATGCATTAGAGATGTGAAGAATGAGAAAAATGGTTTTAAATATGGATCCAACATATAAGAGATCCATGACTAAGCTACAAAAGTGTGGTAGTTTAAGGTCATTTGATTGTGAATCATATGACCCATGTGAATTTTGCTTATTAGGTAAGATGACAAAATTACCCTTTAATAAGCAAGATGACAAAATTACCCTTTAAAGAAGGGGTAAATGTTTTCATGCTAAATTAAGTGGTATTAAAAGCCACTTAATTCCCACTAACTCTTTATTGACGTTGTGAGTTAGAGGGAGGCCAAAGGGTATCAAAGACACTCCATTTTTGTGCAAAAGTAGTAAGAAAACGAAGTGTCTATTTGTGAATTGTTCGTCATCTTCTAAAATACTCTCTCAAAGAACACACCACAAAGCTAACAATTTGTGTCTATTCTAGCCATTCTACCTAAGAGGTTTCAAGCTTCAGTCCTCTTGTGGATATCATTAGAGACATCCTCCTTTGATTTATGTGGTTTACAATAACCTAAAGAGGTAAAGACAATAAAAAATGAAGCAGATTGTAAGGTACACATATTAAGTTCATGTTTTGTCTTACTGCATCTAATGGCACATGTTTGATTATGTCTTTTCGAGGTTTTGACATCGGGTTGTAACGCTGGTCAAAATAAAAACTAAACTACTACTATAGTAGTGGTGAGTTTAGTTCGATCCTACAGAAAGTGTATGTAAAGTTATTGAAATGGAAATAATAGGTGTTTAGGTTTGGGGGGTTTGGATTTTTGAAACAAGAAATAAAATAAAACTAACCTATTGAAAACAAATTAAAGAAAACATACAAAAAATGAAGAAAGCGGTGAATTTGTTGGGAATTCGGTTATTCGGTTCAATCTCGGCTTACACCCTAATTAAACATTTTTCCATAATTTTTTTCTCAAACCTCCTAACAACTATTAATCGTGGGTTAATAATTAACTAGAGTTTTCCATTAGATAATATTTAATCAAGATATGATCATTAATTAAACCTAACTGTCAACTAACCTAAGATACAATCTCCATATCTAATTGGGTAGTAACTTTATGAATTAGGAAAATCGATTAATCAAGGCAAAAATTACATATGTTGCGTCATTTAACCTAGGTTATATTATCCGTAATGATTATGAATCATTAATTGCTACACATGAATTTCAAATATAATAATTACGGATTATATCAATATTCTAGCAATGAGTTTGCAAATAATTAATTCAATGAATGCATCAAAATCATCTTTTCATAGTATTCAATGGGTTTATATATAAATAATCAAACAATAACAAGAATACGATTATCCATACACAAAACCCAAATCAATTAACCTAGGAAAACACAATCAATTTCTAATGAGAGAAAGAAATAACAAAAACAAAGAAAGAGTGCTTAACCAGGTCATTGGCATTGATTTCGCCTCCTAACTTATGTTAGGAAGCTACTCCTCCATGTGTCTCCTCGTGGTGTAGAGCTTACCTCCATCTTTGTGCTCTCCCAAAGCTCATGAAGTTTCCCCTCAATTAAGCCCAAAGAAAACCCACCGAAGAACCACTTTCCCTCTTCCCTACTGTGCCTCCTACGTTACTGCTCTGTCTTATTTTTTGAATTAATTTTTGGTCCATTTTACTATTCACTCCTTTAAAACTTACGCTCCCTCCATGTCTGCTGCTCAAATGACTATGTTTTATCTCCTGTTCAACATTTACGTTTTGGCTTTATTGTTGCGTTTTAGGTCCTTGCTGTGTTGCATTTTGGCTACTCCCTATTTCTCATTTAATTATTGGTCCATCCCCACTATTCACTGCTTTATTTAAAATAAAAGAATCTCTTGAAAACATCTGTGTTTGTTCCTACTACGTCTGTGTTTTGGTTGCTCCTTCCTAATTGTGCATCGTCATCTTGGTTATCCCTAGTGTGCGTGTTTTAGTCTTCCATGAAATGTATATTGGTTGCATGAAACACCCATTGTCTACATTTTCTCTTCTATGCTCTATCGTTTTCTTCTAACCGTTTTGTCCAATGTTTTTCTGTGCCATTTTATACAGCTCCTTGGACATTACCTGCTCAGTTGCTTCTTGGTGCTTTGCTTTGCTTCACTGTCTATTTGATATTTTTCTTTATCCATCTTATTTTTCTAGCTATTATGGCTCCACTTCTTTTAGACTGAATGTGTTCTCTTCTTGTTCTAATTTTCTTCTTCTTGCTCCATAAAGACAAGTAAAAATTAACCTCCAGAAAATGACCCAAATATTATGCTTTCAACTCACTTTAACTTCGTTGCTTTTAAATTATGCCTAAAATCATATATGAGTTAAAGTGAGTATCTTAAGCAATTTAATATCCTTAATCACTAAGTTATTAAATAATTAAACAATCAATTAAGAACATATCAATTTTCCCCACACTTAGCTTTTGGCCGTCCTCAGGCTAAACATCAAAATTAAGCTCATAGAACTAAAAATATTTACTCAATTCACATATGTTCCAATACTATATAACCATAAGCAAAAATGAATGATTTTCAAAAATCATAGTAAGAAGTCAACATTCCAAGCTTCTACTCATGATCAATTAACATTCAATACATTTAAAAACAATCTACTGGTAGACTTGAAAAAGGTTTCCGACTAAAATATATCCATGGGTACACCTAACAACATTTATGATCATGATAACCCATAACGTTGCATATCATTTCATTTCTCCACCACTAAAATTCACATGCAAAATCATGAATCAAAGGACTGCTCAAGGTTGTAATGTGGGTAAAGGTAAGGTGAGATGTATTTGGGTCAAGTAACTTGAAAGCCATTAAGCTAGTGAAACAAAGTAACACTCAATGTGACATCAGGTGCATAAGTTAACACTTATCAAAAACTGGATATTGTCAGCTATAGCGATTGCAACATTTATATTTCACAACTTAATTCAGCTCTCACAAACAAACCACATGAAACACATTTGATCTGTCATTTGTCTTTGGGTTTATCCCTTAGAGGTTGAATCAAAAATTTAATTCTAAGGATTGCAATATAGAGTTCAACCTCGAGTCGTCTCACTTAATCGGAACCTAATGTAGATGTAAGCTATCCTAATTATCATGAAATGCAAACTAAATTGGTTAGGAGGGGATTTTGGTTCTTTTAGAAAACTAAAATTGAGCTAATTGTAAGAAAAGTATGTAAAAAGGTATTTTCAGATTTTTGGGAAAAAGAAACTGAAAACTCAAACAATGATCAAATGTGATAAAATCCTCTTGAAAAATGAACTTTGGCTATCATAGTTCAGAACAAATCTTGGTGGGAGTAAAAATCACTAAGTTTTCAAATGATAAACCTTAAAGAACTCTTTAAGTCCAAGGTTTTAATCAATGAACTCCATTTCTTAAAACCTTGTTGAATGCATCTTAGTGTGTGTAATGGGTAAGTTAATGCAAGTGGTCAATTTGGGATCAAACACCATCTCAATATAAAAATCAACTAGGAAGGTAAAAGAGGATTAACTAATTCACAAAAGACATATATGAGATTTCATATATTAAAGCTCCAAGTTTCACATCAACAAACCTAATAACACAATACATTGTTCAACACCTGATTAAACTATAATCAAGAAAATCCAACTACAAAGCATAAATCCTAACTAAGAAGTTCATAACAATATAGATAAACATGAATAAACTACTCCCCTTTGAAGCCCATTGAACTCAAGACATTGCTACATCTTCAAAAGGAAATAATACTTAGCCAAGCATTGCATCGGGAGAACTCACAACTGGAAACCAACCAGGAGCATTTATGGCAGCAGCATTAGATGATGAAGGCAGTGATGAAAAATGGAAGAAAGTGATGGATGAAGGTCAAGTTGAGTGTGAGAGACGAGAGTTTGTATGTTTTTAATGTTTCTGTTGCTTTTCTCCCTCTGTAGTTGGTTGCTTTGTAACCTAATTTGGTAGGTTTTTAAACGGAGGATGATTGCGTCAGGTTACATAGTAGGTGATTTTTCCAAATATGGTTCAAGTTTTCGAAGGTTCACCATGACGACAGATAAGTTCGCCACTGTGTATATTTCCTGAAAGGTTTTGCCTCAATGTTGGATCCTTCGCCATGACGAAAGAATTAATCCTCTCCGAACCATGACGAACTTTCTGTAGCGCTTTTTTCTCTCATGGAATTCACTTCAGCCTTCTTTGACTTTACACCTTCTTCTTGAGTCCCTTCTTCTTGAGGTCCTTACAATTAACAATGGTAGTTTTCTCTATTAATTGTTCTAAGAAAAATTAATTAGTGCAGTTAATACTAATTTGTGACAATTTTTACTATCAAACAACATAAAATAAAAGTGCGCACTCAAGAGTCAATTTAAGCACAAAATCTAGAAATAGAAGTCAAAAAGTATAGTAAAAGCCATGAAAGTGTCGCCAATTTATATAATAAACTTAGGCTCAATCAAATTCCCTCACACTTAGACTTTTGTACTATTGGACAAAGTTTATAAGGGTCAAAGAGACACAAGTGCAAAAGAAAAATTCCAACCATGCTTAAAACAAAAGTAGGAAATTGGCTAAAATCACTTTCTTAGAAATCAATCAAAGCAGATTGAAAGAATGCTTTGAAAATAAACACTATAAGAATTTAATCCAAGAGATTGAGCAAAAGAGATTTCACTCAAGGTAAGGTCTTTGCTCTTATCTCACTAGTGTTTAGGGATAATTTCACTCTAAATTCTTCTTAGTCCATTCTCTACCATAAGCCTGTGATAGTCCTACCTCTCTACTACAAGAACTATAATCTCGAAAATCAAGAGTACTTTTCAAGGCTGTAATGTGCGGGACGCTAGATAAAATGGATGGAATGGACAAAAGAAGAAAAAAGGTATGAGTACATGCACTACAATTATGAAATAGATGTCAATAGTAAGACAATATTTACACAAATGACAACATATTTTTTTTAGAACACATACATAATATAGGTATATTCCTTTTTTTTAAGAACATATCATTTTCATTTTTTAACACATTTCTTGAAATAACAAGAAGAAAATGCAAAATAAACTATTGATACATAAAAAGATGTGTGCATGTACTCAAAAATTATGGCTCAAGGGGCTAGCAATGGATAGGTGTTTATGGGATTGTGTTTGGGTCAAAGGGTTTTGAAAGAATGCCTCTATCATGTTAACAAAATTCTAGTTCATAAAGCTTTAATTAAGAATTGAAACAAGTTCCAGAGAGATATGAAATAAGCAGATACACACAAAAATTGGAAAAATTAAGGCCTAAATATCCTTCCAATAAGGTTAATATCTCAATGAACAATCTCAAGTTTTAAAAACATGAAGGGATACTTTGTTAGCATACCTTCACTTACTTTGTGTTGAAAACATAAAAAATGAAACTAGCCAAAACCGACTATCATTTAAAAAATGGAAGATATTTTTAAAAACTCAAGAATCACTTTGAAACTTATAAAATCTTTGAGAAACAATAGTGACAAGAATCGAATGAAGGAGAATTTTTTAGTTGAGGCAAAAAAATTTTAAACAATCATTTTTGTAAGAATATGGTGCAGTGGTGAATCCATAGTTCACAGCGGCGAAACCAAAGTTTTTCGTGACGAACTGTTCAGCTCACAAGCGTTGTTACGGTGAAAATCATGCACATGGCCGCAACAAAGGCATAGAACACCGTGGCGACAAACATCAAAAACTCAATTTCCACAGTCACCAAGTTTAAAATTGTTAACATTATGCACAATTGACTAACACGAACATGTAAATGGCCAAAATGGAGCATAAGCAAGAGTTGCAAGATGGAAAAACCTCCCCCACACTTAAACACAATATTGTCCTCAATTACAAAATAACCAGAACACAAGAACAATTAAGCATAAATAATTAAGGTGAAAGGCAGAGGCGTATGAACAACAAACTGAATTAGATATAAATGGTGTGCAAAAAGTTGGACATTATAAAAATGAAATGAGCATCCGAAAAATGAACAAGAAAAATATAACAAAAAGGAAATACAAGAAGAAAGACTCGAACTAGTCCATTGGGTGGTCATTTGCAGCGCGACCCCTAATGTGCCGACACCATGAAAGGGATCATCATCATTAGAAGGAAGCAGAAAATGAAGGCGTGCAGCAATCAATGCATCCATCTGCCGGCGATACCGCCTATCTCGATCCTATCTGACGACCACCTGGAGGAGAGTCTCCTGGAGAGCAGCCACTCAGCTAATGAGGATCTGTAAGGTAACGGGCTCAGGAAATTCCGGAGCGGGAGGATCGTCTTCTCTTGGCACTATAGCAGCAGGGGTGGTAACAGAAGCAGGAGATGGGGTGGAACGAGGAGGGAATCGGGGAGGAGCCGAGAGTCGGCGTTGTTTGAGGCGGATGTAGTGAAACAGAGGGACCGGGTTGAAATAGATGTTATTGTTATATTTCAGGACGTGATGGGCCTGGAATAGGTCGATGATGAGGGATGGGAAGATTATAAAGTTTGAGAGCTTGGCGGTAGTGATGGAATCATGAAGGACGGAGGCAATAACATGGGTTATGTCGATCGTGCAACCAATCATTAGGAGGTACAAATAGAAGGCTTGCTATTTGGTTACATAAGCGAGGGGGATGGTGGGAAGGATGTTGTTACTCACCAAATGAAGCCAAGGACGAGCCTTGGGTCAGAGATCAAAACGCTTGAGGTAGCGTTGATAGATTTTGGGTTGATGTCAGATGGCACCCTCAGGATAGAGGGTACGAATGATATCGTCCCAGGGATAGTGGGGGATCAATTGCTCGAAGTGGCAATAGAAGATAGGAGGGAGGTTATAATGTTCGCGGATGCTGGAGGTGGTGAAATCCATAGGGACATATACACCCCAGAAATTAATTTCCAAGTTATTGTCGAGGTGGGCATAGGTATAAAAATGACGAGCAAATTTGTCAGTGCCCTGATCCCTAGGTTGAACTAATCTTGTGAGTTGGGAGTTTACTAGTTGGCAGATAAAAGGATTTTTGTGTGGAGCCAAGGGAAATGGGCGCTCTTTAAAGAATGGCCTAGCATCGATCTTCTCAGCTAGGTCAATATATTCTGAATTAGCTGGAGGAGGAGAATGAGTGGAGGGATGGGATGGGATGGGAATATTTGGATGGATGGGAGGATTGGAAGTGATAGAAGGAATTGAATTAGCTAAAGGAGGTCGAGGAAGAGTGACGGGTAGGGTTCTTAGTTGGAGGCATATTCCTGTAGAAAACAAGGAAAAAATAAACACAATGATTAAACAAAATTCACTAAAAATATCAAAACTTGTACTTCCCATGCAGCGGCGAAGAATGTCAGTCTGCCACACCGCGGTGAACTAACCCTAACGTCAGAAAAATAAGTGAATAAAGAACGAAACAAAAGAGGGATAACTTACGAAGAAGGAGAAAAGGGATTCAAACACCAACCACACACACAGAATTGCTGAAGGAGAAGGAGAACGAAGAGAAGTGTCGCACGTAACTCGGATTAGCCGTGGCAAAGTTTGAGTGAAACAAACGAAAATGAAAGAGGGAGAAAAGGGTGGTAAGTTGAGAAGAATGAGGAAGGGAAATGAAGAAAAAGACAGAGGGTAGATGAAAGGTCGGAAGAACCTCAAGGGTAAAAGAGAAATTTCATATGGGAATTTAGTGTTGAATGGTCTTTCACCTTGGCGAATAAGTAATGTACTCCGCGATGAGGGCTGTATAAAAATGTTCACCGCAACGAAAAAAATTAATTCACACCGCGGCGAATTGGCTTGAGAGACATTATAGCCGTGACGATTAATGAGTTTGTCGTGGAAAAATGTACCACGCGGTGGCGAAGTGATGCTCGCCGAGATGAAGTTTTCCAGAGAGACGAAGGAGAAAAGACATGACAATTTGTAACTGGATACTCAGCTCATATATGCAAGTCCTTAATCATCACAAAACAAAATGCAATTCACCATCTACACCAATTTTCTCTATCATAAAAGATGTGTCCTGCATCTACTAAAATATAGAATTCAAAGGGAAGATGAATTATTGTAGCAGAACAACTAAACCAAAGTCCAACTAAAAACTAAACCTAATCCTACATAAGTAATTTCTCCCCCACACTTAGTCAACATACTCATGCGTAATAATGTCATCTTCAATCATAAAACAGGAGTACATTGTAAGTGAGGGAAGAGAAACAACCTATTGTTTATGGTGGATCCTGCAACTGTTGGGGGACATTTGGCTCGTAGCCATGTTGTGGTGAGGTAGCTCGACAACTTCCCACTTCTGTGGTAACATCCACACTCTGCAGTTCACTTGAAACATCAACAAAAAATACTTCCTCCAAGGAATCATTAGTTAATGGGTTCATTTCCAGTTCAAACTGAATGGATGCATCATCAATAACAATGTCAAGCATGTTCACTCCTAGGAGCGAATAGTCCTCATGGGGGTGCTTCATAGCCTCATACATATTAAAGCTCACCTATTGGTCTCCTACCTCCATGGTGATCTTACCTTTCTTCATGCTAATCATAGTACTAGCAGTCCTTAAGAAGGGTTGACCGAGAATCAAGGAAGTGTCATGCACAACTTCAGAAGATATGTCAAGCATATAAAAATCAGTTAGAAAAACCAAACCCTTGACCTGAACCAAAATGTCTTCTATAATTCCCACTGGATGCCTAAAAGATCTATCAGCCGGTTGTAACATGACAGATGTGGGCTTTAGACTCTTAACTCCTAATGATTGACAAAAAGACTTAGACATCACATTGATTGCTGCCCCCAGATCTAACAAGGCTCTTCCTATGGTAACTTTCCCTATTGTGCACAAAATGGTGAAAGATTAAGGTCTTGACACTTGGTGGGTATTTGTAACTTGAATAGGGCTGATACATTCAAGCTTACTTAGACTCGCTCATTGGGCCTAATCTTCCTTTTGTTTATGCACAAGTCCTTAAGTTATTTAGCATAGGCTGGAACCCTTTTCACTAAGTCAAGTAAAGGGACGTTGACTTCAACTTTTCCAAACAAATCAATTATATCTTTTTCATGCTTAATATCTGTTGGGCCCCGAAAATTTTTCTTTTATTTTCTTTATTTTTATTTATTTATTTATTATTATTCTTGATTTAT
>JANZLX010000008.1:29751547-29762012 GCA_025531955.1 Erythroxylum orinocense | reverse complement strand
ATCCTAGCCCTTCCTTTCAATTCAAAATTCTAATTTCCATTCAATTCCCCATTCATCCTTGCTAATTTAGAAAAAAACTTAACTAACTAAAAAAAATATGATAAAACAATTAACTCAAAATAAAGAATAGATAAAGAATAATAATAAATAAATAAATAATTTCGGGGCCCAACATTTATAGCCTTCGTCTTAAACCGCTTCTTGATAACTTCTTCTTGATCTTTAAAAAATCAGTTATTCAGTTGAGTTCTGTAACTAACTCAAGCTGAATTGAAAATCGTCGTGTTATCAATTCTTCCGTCTCACTTCTTTCTGTCTGATGTTTTTTCTTTGCGCTACCGTCTATCTTTTTATTTTGTGCTTCCATCTGTCTTTTTTTCCATTTGTATTTTCTTCCGTCTGAGATTTTATTTTGCGCTTCCGTCTGTATTTTCATCGTTGCGCTTCCTTCTCATATGTTTCTCCTTCCGTCTTACTTTTTTCTTTCATTATTATTTGTTCTTCATCAAAATCATTTACATAAAGTCATTTGACTTAACAGACCAATGGACATGTAACATTTCAACTAGGGTATAACTTAGGGCCTACAATCTATGCCCTATGGAAAGTAAGAAATGGGTGTATTTTTAAGGGCAAAGTTATATATAAGAATGACTTCTACTTCAAAACACTAAATTGGAGGTATTATTTTATCAAATATCAACACCAACATAATATATCATATTGTGGCATCCCATTAACTAGAATCAAGCATGCATTTATTAAGTAACATTAAATAGGATATAGATCTCTAAATCTTTTATACTGTGAGTTTTCCAATATTGTCGACATTGTTAATATCTTATTGGTCATAATCTTATATCTTTTGCTTTATCTCTTATTCGGAGATGGTTTATTAATATAATTATTTCATTTAATTTAAAAATATAAAAATTTTAAAAAGATATATTAGAAACAAAAAATATCATAAGTTTAAAGTCTAACCAAATAGAGAAAAAAGTTTAAAAAATGTAGACCTTTCCACATTACATAGTATTCAAGATATACATAGTTTTATTAAACCATTTCAATATTTTTTTAAAAAAGTAAACAGACGGGTCAAAGGTAGAAAACTATCATAAGTTAAAAGTTTAATTTTAGCAGATGGTGCTGCTACAGTTGGTGGCGAGCTCTCTTTGGGCAAAAACGTATTAGTAGCTTTTATACTATGAGAAGGCCACTATGTTTCGATTATTGTATATAAATGAACCTTTTGTCGAGATACAAGAATTGAGCAAACCCATTTCATGAATAAAATGTGACCAATTAACCAACCAATTGGTTTGATATTGGGGCTGGGAGTAGTATTCTTTACGAACCCAATTTATTATGCTAGCCCTTTGGTTAGGCATTGGAGTAACATTGCCTATTGATAAATCCTTAACTCTAGGTCTCTTATTATTCAAAATGGATGATATAAGATGGATAGAAAAAATCAAGTATGCTTTCCCCCCCTTTCTACCGAGTTGTTTAAAGATGGGGTCAAAAACCTGAAAATTGGCTTCGATGAAAGCCAATCATAAGTTAAAAGTTAAACTATCCCCTACAGAGAGAAAGTAAAAAGATTAGATCTGTCCACTTTGCATATTAGATTAAGATACATGTAGTTTTATCAAATAATATTAATATTTTACATGGACCTTTAAATTAAAAAAGTTTAAAATCTAATTTCAATTTATATTTTAGGAGTTAAGGAAAAGGCATAACACATATTCTTATATCATATATCTTGTTGTTTTCTTTAATAAGAATTGATTTTTTAATTATAAATGAAATTTACTTTTATTTTTTAAAATTAAAAAATAATTTATTCCAAAAAAAAAGAACCAAGCCTTACAAAGATTTCGGTGCAAGTGATAAACACTAATGAGTATCATTGGCCCACCACAGTGCATAAATTGAACTTGACCGTGAAAATTGCTCTAGATAGTTCCAACCTGTAGAAATTGAAATTGTAGTTCAAGTGCGAGGAGAGATTGAGGTCCTTGCCTCTGTACTTAATTATCAATAAAAATATATAGTTACCTAATCCAACTAAAAAATTTTTAATTTCAAATTTTATGCATTCATTTATTTTATATTACAATTGTATAAATTATGGATGTTATGTTTTCCATATTTGAAGCAATTTGCTACCTGAACATGTTTTTTTCTTAATTAATTAAATGTTTACAATCTCTAATGTTCAGAATTAATATTTTATATGAAAAATTTTCTTTTTTATTTCGGTATTGAGAAATAATAACGTTATAACAACAGCAATACTAAATAAAAATTTTGCCGAAGTGCGGAATCCGAAAAAATCCATTAGCACCAAACCTTACGTCTAATTAATAGAGTAATTGTTTCCAAAAACTAATTGTGTTATAAGAAAAGATTATTACAAAACATGATCGATATTAAATAATTAAGTAAATGGTTGATTTGAATTATAACGTTTGAACGATAAATGGGAATTCAAAGTAAACCTAAAATTTTTGGAGTGTTATTTTCTTTAATATTTCAAAAGCTTTAAATTTAAATTCTATATTTATAGAATTCTAATTCCTCGTTAAGTTTGTAACAATTTGTTTATTTTGTCTTGCAAACGAGCTCGTTAGTCTGGTTTAGCTGCAATTTGTGAAGGTCACTAGAAATTGCAGTCATATGCCATCATTCCCCTTAAGATTTCCAAATTTAACTTTGCAGACATCTAGAAATGACGTTCATAAGTTTGCATGGGTAGCTTAGTTGGTCATTGAAAGAATAAATTGAGATCAAGGCCTTAGGTTTGAGTCTCGGCAGTAACAGTGTGGGAGTTCATTCAATGTGGTAACTCCTTGTGCGCATCAACGTTGAGTCACCTTTCTGAGAAGTTTATTTACCCCTCTCACTACTCTGTCAGGCCGAGATGTAGGGACAATTAGAGTGGACGATTTCACCTTTTGAGATCAAGAAATGACGTTACTAAACCCTACGCAATAATTTTCTTTCGATCTGTGTTAGGAAATACAGTACTGAAAAATAGATGACGTCATGCTCTACAGTCATATTATTTGGAGCAACCAGAAACATAAACCGGTTCTAGGAGGTTTAGAGGATACTGAATGTGTGTGAAACTTGTACATGTCAATAGCAATCAAAAGTTGATTAATCATAAACAAAATGACAGTTCAAGTAACAAAGGCTGAACAAACTACCAGTCAACTGATCAAGCTACTAGTCCTTTGCTTAACTACTATTCTCGAGCAAGAATTTACTGATTCCAAACTAGATAGCTTTACCATCCAATCAATCGAGGCTTTTAGTTCCCTTGGAAACATCAAATACTGCATTTTAAACAGCACATCTTCCTCTGATTTTCCTCCTTTGTTACTGCACACAAATTACAGCCTTCTTTTGATGTTTGATCATTCTCTCTCTTTCGACTCAGAATTGGATCATCTCTGCCTCTGTCGTGCTCTCTGAAAATTTTGTTCTTTTCACGTGCAATTGTTTACATCGACTGGTGATGGCTAGAACAAGCAACAAGAACATACAAGCCAAGCTGGTAGGTATGTCTTTCCCTTTTCCACTTTTCTCTTAAACATGGCCAAACAAGATGGGGAAGAAAATATAACATACAGGGTTCATAGCTTTTCTATTCAAAAGTTGGGTGCTATCTGGATTTATGCATTGAATAGATCCTAGGGGCAAAAGGGTTGATTCTTTGACGTACTTAAGTCTAACATGGTCACTGCTGATCTTACGTTGTCCGGAAAATCTTACATATGTTTCTTAGGTGGTTTAATGTTGTTTTAATTATCTCTAGGGAGCTTATGGTTAATTATTAGTTCGTCTTTTGAAGTAATGTTCCCTTTTATCAAGTGGAAACTTCAATTGATCCTCCCTTGGATCAACTTTCTCTGAAAGGATTCTTTTGAGCGTTTGATGGAGGCGTAATCTGATATGCATTTTGAGAATAGACGGTTGGCAAAGCAGGAAGTTCACGTTTTCATGCTTTTCTCAGGTTCTCCTTGGGGATATGGGAACTGGCAAGACAAGTTTGGTTCTGAGATTTGTCAAAGGTCAATTTTTTGATTTCCAGGTTCGTTTTGGTTTGCATTATAACGTTTCTATCAATCAATCTATTCTTCTACTCCTGAGAGCAATTTGAAACAGAATGAATCTTAGTGGGATGTAGATTACTAAGCCAAATATTCAAAGAACTCAACTCCATTACATTAAATTTTTATCCCTGCAAGTTAGATTCTGTTTTTGTTTGATTTGATGTAAGTTTGTAAAGGTATAGATATATATGGCATCTAACAAGTGTCTAATATTTAGGAATCAACGATTGGAGCGGCTTTTTTCACTCAGGTTTTATCATTGAATGAGGCCACCATAAAGTTTGATATATGGGACACAGCAGGACAGGAAAGATACCATAGCTTGGCTCCTATGTACTATCGTGGTGCAGCTGCGGCTGTCGTGGTGTACGATATTACAAGCCCGGTATATGCTTCTTTTCTTCTGGAATGTTACTTTTCTACACCTAAAAGTGATTTTTTTATAAATATTTTCAGAAGAATAAAACCTTCTCCAATGTGCTGATTGTCTTTTAGGAAGTTTCTAACAAAATGAAACTCTGCCTTTCATGTCTTCCTTTGCATCAGTTATCCATATTGTCATAACACTTTGCTACTTGTGCAAATTCCTCGTTAAAGCTGACAAAGATTTTAGATTCTTGAAAACTGTTAAAGTTAGATACGAGAACTTTCAAGCATGTTTCTTTTTTGTGGTTGAAACATTGGGATGCGGCACTTTGATATTACTTGATTGGCATCCGAGGCTAAATTTGTTATGCTCTAAAAGTATGTTTAAAAGTCGTAAGAGATTGCATGCTAGCCATACCTTCTCTGAACCCTGTCCTACAACTAACACAGGTAGCTAGATTTTAGGTTTTATGGAAAATTTCAGGATGTAATTATGTTCGATAATAACCAATCCTTTGATTAAATTTATGGAACTCATTTATTCATTCTGTGAAAAAATGTAGTTCATGGACCATATATATATATATATATATATATATTATCTTTGACCACTACTATTAATGTGTCTGTGTTCAGGAGTCCTTTGAACGAGCTAAAAAGTGGGTTCTGGAACTGCAAAGGCAAGGTAAACAACTAAAATCTTCTTTTGAAAATATCTTCCACAGAAATTGGAGATCTGAATACATTGAGAGGAAGAAAGACTGACATTGATGAAATATATAATGACATTTTCCCTACATTATCATGATTGTTTCCCTGATTTGTACCTGATGTTATGAAACCACTGCTGAGAACTTTCAACAAAAACATTTTGCTTGTGCAATTTCATCAACCTTATTCTCTATTTGTCAGGAAATCCAAATTTAATAACATTCTTGGTGGCTAACAAAGCTGACTTGGAAGAAAAGAGAAAAGTTGGAAATGAGGTACTTCAAAATCCTCTTGATAGAGAACATATTCCTACTTAAAACATAGTTCCGCAGATTTTCATTGATCAGTTATGGCTTATAAACAAATAATTCTACTAAATATTGCAGGAAGGCGAGCAATATGCAAGAGAAACTGGTTTGGCTTTTCTTGAAACATCTGCTAAAACTGCACAGAATGTAAATGAGCTATTTTATGAAATAGGTAATATACTAATCATGGACGAAAGAATGGAACTTGTCTTTCAATTGTCGGCTGTTTGTTATATTCCATATCTGATGCCACTTTCTTCATATGTGCGGTTCAAATTTCAAACAGGATAGGCTTTGATTTTCCCCAGAAGAACTCCAAACTGAGAACTGATTATAATGAATACAGGATAGACTAGACGAAGTTGCATTATTATATTCCCATGCTCGCTTTAATACTTTCCAACGGCTTTGTTTTGGTGCTAGGCCTTGCCATTTAAATGCCTGTTTCTGAAATTTTATGTACTCGAAAGCTTCTGAGTTATTGTAAGAATCGACAAGACATAGTGCTAATTAAATAAATTCCCTCCTTGCAGCAAAAAGATTGGCGAAAGCTGCCCCTACACGTCCGGCAGGTATGAAATTGCATGGCAGACCCCAAGAAAGTGGAAGAAGAATGTTCTGCTGCTCATGAGTCATGATTGATGATGATACCTCATATTTCATTGGGTTGTATGTAATCTTGCCATCCCTGTTTTCTTTCAGTTACTGCTTAACATGAATTAAAAAAAAAACTGGTATTGCAGTTCTGGGTTAAAAAATGTGCTTTATATTCTATCACCCAGAAGGGGTAATTAAAACAAATTACATCGTTGATCCCATCGTATATGTCATGGCTCCAACTATTTAATGCTCCAAGCAGTTTGTAATTCCTATTGATAATTCACATGATTCTTTCCAAGTTGATACGCTGACAGAGAATAGACTCTTGGCTATTTAGGATTTTTGTTATTAGAATTTATTTCTACCCTATCTCTGTAGTTTTAGGTAGTTATTAGTTTTTAAAATTAGGGAGATTTACGTTGAAGAATGATTCTGTACAGTGACTATTTATGCCAAACGTTTTCTAGAGAAACAATCAGTCAAATTAAGCCTTTCACAGACTTCTTATTTTCTCCACTTGGCATCATTACCAACCCCTCACATAATTAGCTTTTGAAATTTCTCTATTCACCAAGAATGCAAGGCATGTCTCATAATTCTCTAACTTGACTTGAATTCTTCAACATTTAACCAAGAATCACTCCCTGTCATATCTACTCCTGAGGACTTCAAGTTATGTGACTAGTCACCAAGTTCAAGCTATGCTTGAACTTTTCAGCAAATGATGATTTTATCAGCATGTCAACTACATCCTTCGAAGTGTGAACTTTTTTCAACAAAATCTGACCAAATGTAATCAATTTCGTGATCTTATGGAACCTCTTATTCTTCATTATAACCTTATTTGTCCATCTCCCTCCTAACTTTTCCCCAGTGTCTTAAAACATATTTGCATCCTCATCAGTCATCACTAATGATACATGATGAGTCTCCCCGACTATATCTCCTTGGCTTCTTAATGACCCATCGCTCTCTATCTTTTGCTATACTTTGCCAATACTTTCTTCCTGACATTATTCTATCTCTTGAGCTAAATTGTGAACTCTTTGGCATCTATTCTAGGATATTCTAGTATCACTTGTATCACCTTTGAACCAACACTACTCATTGTTGATCTTGACACGTCTTTTTCGTATGTTTTCCACAACATATATCGCTCTCAAAAAACTATATCTTTAAAGGTTACATTTTACCAAGCACATGAAACTTACAAAAGTCTATCTTCTTATGTTTTACATCCTTCAATAACCTCCCCTTATGAACTTTGATTATCTTTTGCTTACCAAAATGACTCAATTGCATATGCTATGCCACAATATTATCATCCTTTTAGCTTTTACCTTGATGATTGAGAAATAACCATTGATCCGATTGCTGTCTCACATTAAGACATAGATGCTATGTTATATTTTTTTTTCTTTTATCACATTTAACACACCTTTTACAATTTTAAGCTTTTTATCTTTGTCAAAAAAAAACTCATACCCTTGACTATCAAGTGTACTGATGAAAATCAAATTCTTTCAAAGCACAGGAACATAATAAGCATCCAATATTCTAACAATTTCATTATGCATTTTGATATACACCGAATCACTATATTTGACAACATACTCTCCATCATTTCACAATAGGACAATACCATTCTATTTTTTTAAAAGAAGTGAATCAATCCTTATTCAAAGTTATAAGATAAGATGCAATAATGTCTATCATCCACCAATTTGTAGAATCAAATTTACTCACAGCCAAAATATAATTATCTCTTCCATTCTCTTTATCAAAAATCTCAATTGTCTCTTGCATACTCTTTATCAAAACTTTCATAAACTACAAAATTCTTGTTTTTCTTAATCTATTTCTTTTCTTGTTTCTATTCATTTGATATGGATAGTCTCTCTTAAAGTACTATTTTTCTTTATAGTTAAATCATAAAGCATCAAACAACTTTAGCCTTTGATTTGGATTTTGGCTTACTCCTACTTTGAGTATCCTTTCCTTGTTCTTCCTTCACTAACAACTAGACCCACATATAATTCCCCTTTATATATGTCAAAGACGTTTTTCTTCAAATTTTCAGACTACAGAGCACCTTTCGTATTAATTAAGTTAACAAAATTCTCATATGAATTGGCAAGGAAAAAAAATAGATTATGACAAGATCGTCATTCTCAATTTTAACCCCAACACCTTACAAAACCAAGATGATCTAATTAAAATTATCAAAGTGATCTTTTATTTGTGTACTTTCTGTCATCTTTAAGCTATATAAATGTTACTTTTGGTATAAATGATTCATAAGTCCTTTGTTATGATATTTTTAAGTTGTTTCCAAATTTATTTCATCAACCACCTCTCTCATCACCTTATCACCTAAACTCAACAATATTTCACTATACATTTTTTTGTAAAATATTTTCCTTCTATATTCCTAAATTCTTTAAAAATTCTTCTTTTTTTTTCAATGCTACTGTGCCTCCTTGCTAAACAAGAACCGCTTTCATTTTCACCTTCCATAGAGTGAAAGCATTAAATCTATCTCAATATCGAATTTGTGAAGAGATATTCTGATAGCAAAACCTATGCTCTGATACTAATTGTTAAGATACCAATTATTCTATTACCAATTGAAACACAAATGGATTGAAATTAGGCGAAGTAAAAAACATAAAAATTTATGTAGTTTAACCAATTATACGACCTACATTTACAAGGAAGGAGATTGTATAACTATGAGAAATTAGATAAAAATAAAGTAGATGATAACAACATTCTCAATATCCCAAAGGTTCTACCTTACAAATCTATTATTAAAATATTTATAGTCTTAGGTTACATATAAGAAGTTTAAAAGATAGTAAAACATTATTTCCATATAATAAGCCTATGATTATTGAAACAAAATTTCCATAAATATCTAATGACTTTAAAATTCCACTTTTATGCATCATTAAAAATTGTGTCACTAGTCTAGCACTCGTCCTACACTTGACATCGATATTGATTTATTTTTGACTTAAAAAATGAAAAATTTCTTACCATTATGAGACTGGTGCTGGTATCATACCCCTATTTGATGCTAATTAGCTTGTAAACCTTCACTCTTCATCAATAATTCAAGATATATTGGTGATGATGTCCTTTGTACCCAAATTAAATCTTAAATTTGATCCATAAAACAAATATAGTATAGGAAAGTTGGAATTGATTTCATGAGGAATTCTAGTTCGTTAAACGTTACAAAAGGGATATTTAATTAAATGGGGGGGTTATAACGATACTAAATTTTGTGATTAAAAAAATAAATTAAATTATACAAATAACAAAAAGAGAAATATAAATAAAACAAAGCTCAATTTACAGTTGCTTCCACTAATGGAACTACGACTGGTTATCGTTACAAAATAATAATTATTTCATCAGTTATATATTAAATGTGATGTTGAATACCTATCTTTCCATAAGATTAGTTAATCAAAAATATGTAATTTAATTAACTCTTATTGTTTCACAACCTTAGATATAATCTAAAATTTAATTAAGTAATAGCTTTACTAAAAAAAAAAGGACCATCGAAGCAAGATATCACAACATCAATGGTTACATTTTGTTGAGCAAGCTTTAATCTTATAAAACCCTCAATATTTTGCAAGCGGTATGGGTCACAACATAGTATATGAGGTCTCGATCTCACGAAGAATTTGTAAACTAATCGGATCCTAATCGGTCTAAGGCCTAAAAGTGTAATTAAATGAAAATAAAAATGAGCAGAAAATTAAACAATTGAATATGGAGTGATTGAAATGAGAATTCTAAATTAATGCAAGAAATTAAATTTGAGCACCACCAATTAACAACTCGAGAATCACACAAGGAAGATTAATCAATTTAAAGAAAGGGAGATTTATCTTCTCTTCTAATGCTAACTGGATCACTCTATAGTTAATTTGGTATCATTCTTAGAATTTTGAAGGGTGGATTACTCTCTCTCGAATTATAAACATTAACCCTAAGTTATAAAATCTAATTGAACTGAATTACTGAAATTATAATCTCTGAGTTAACAAAAACAACCCACAAACCAAATAGATCTTAAGCATTCTAATAGATAATCAGGTCCTTACATGATATCTTTCTTTGTATAAATTATCGATTTGATTGTTTTTATGATCTATTAGATTGTTTAACTCTCATTACCCAACCTAATCATTTTGCTATTAGTTCAATCTCTTGATTTATTACCGAAGCATGCAAATACGACAAACAACCACATTAACCAACATATTAACATAAAAAAATCAAATTAACATTAATTCAAGAACAAAGCCCTAAAAGAGTTTAGAACATCCTTAT
>JANZLX010000008.1:29728182-29744372 GCA_025531955.1 Erythroxylum orinocense | reverse complement strand
ATGCTTCTAATCAAAGTATTTGTTATCATCAAAAAGGGGGAGAATGTTAAGTCAAAATGACTTTACGTGATTAATAACTTTGATGACAAACAAAAAGAAGACAAATGAAAAGCAGACGGAGGATATATAACTAAAAAGTAGACAAAAGCAAACACAGACGCAAAAAAACAGACGGAACAAAAAGCAGACGGAACCTTAGTAAAAATCAGACGAAACAAAAAGCAGACGAAAGCTTAGTGAAAAACAGACGAAAGAAAAAGCAGACGGAAGCCTAGCGGAAAGCAGACAGAAGCTTAGTAAAAATCAGACGAAACAAAAAGCAAACGAAAGAAAAAGCAGACGGAAGCCTAGCAAAAAGCAGACGAAAGTTTAGTAAAAAATAGACGAAAGAAAAAGCAGACGGGAGCTTAGCAAAAAGCAGACGGGCGCAAACAAAAAGCAGACGGAAGCATCAGTCAGAGTTAGTTACAAGACTCAACTGAATAGCTATTTCTTTAAAGAATCAAGAAGCAGTTAGAGACAGAGACTATAAATAAGAGGTCGAAGTCGAAGTTTCGCACGAATAGATACACATACAAGAGATACATACATACACGTACACTGAGACGAGATTATTGCAGTGAAAATATACTGAGCATCATTTTGTATTGTAATAAGTTCAAATCATTTATTGTGATACAGATAGCCTAAGGAGGCTAAGCGTAAAAGAATACTGATTGTAAAGAGGCCTGAAGAGGCTCAGCGAAAAGAATACTTGTAAAAGTTTGAGAGTTAGTGAAATCTCATAAGGTTATCTGTGGACTGGACGTAGCCCACAGTTTGGGGTGAACGAGTATAAAAATTGTTGTGTCAAGATCTCTCAACTTTCTCTATTTCGTTATTATGATTTATGATATTTCTGATAAGCAAGGTTTTAGAAAAATTTTACAAACAAGAGTTAAAGTAATTCGTAACTGAACAAGTTTTTACTCTAAACTAAAAGAAGTTTTCCTTGAAAAGGAGTTAACGAAAAAAATATCACAATTCAACCCCACCTTCTTGTGTGTTTGTATATCGTTATACTAACGTGTGATTCACTTCAATTGCAATTACCTATCACAATGCAGTCTGCATGCCAAATGCAATGCGATAAAGGAGTATGTGGATCTCGAATCTAGCAATACAAATGCCTCGAAATCATAAATAAGAAACGTACCTGCCACTACATCCGGTAAGTCATGAGCTTCCTGTGTAACATCCCATTCCCATACTAGGGGTTCGAACCTTGGATTTATGAAATTGACAAAATAGTAATGAGAGTTTAAAAAGCGCATTTCATGCTCATGCATAGTGTTAGCATACACATATGTGAAATTGATTATTGTACAAATTAAACTGAAATGTTTATGCACTCATTTGACATTTTCGGGTATAAATGTTTGTTTTAATGTGATTATGATGTGAATTATGGTTTTGTCTTAAAAATTGAGTGGGAATGTATAGTAGTGCATTAGAATTTTTGGTGAAAATTTGGGAATTTTCTAAAAATTAAGGGTATTTTTGGACCAGAAAAATACCAAGTGGCAGAACAATGGGTGAATAGTAGTAGTAGAAATAAGAGTTGAATGGTAGTAGAAATTTTAATATGTGACATTTAGATCCAATGACAAGTTTCATTGAAATTTGGGAGAAAACCTGGGTCAAAAATTGGAGACAAATCGACTAACTTTTTAAAAGATCAATTGGAGACACAAAAAAGTGGCAAGTGGCATCCACTCATAAATTTTTTATTCCAAATTAAAGACCATTTCATGGTCTTTCTGTAGCGCCCCCTCACTGTAGGGTACACATCGGGACGCCCGTAGGTCATTCTGGTATATATCCTATGACAAGAAAGAACTACAAACAAACACTACTATACTCCACATTTAGGCACATATACCGAGAAATGTCATGAATGCATGTACAGTTATTTTCATGTGCAAATTTTACTATTCACATGTAAGGGTATGCATGAATATGTCAAAACAATCCTAACCACTCTCAGCCCTTTCCAAATTACTATTCTACCCTTCTCATTGGGGATGAGATGTTATATTTGTGGTGAATGATAAGATGTTATTGAATATGAGGAGTCATATGAATTAAGGTAGATTGTTGGATGAATTCCAATTGGAAGTTGACTTATTTTGAATGATGTTGTAATAGAGGAAGTGAAGTTGGGATAAATTCCAAGTTTTCATGAGGGTAAAATGTGTATGTTGATTTTCAAGGGAAAACTGTAACGATCTAGGTAGAATTAGCCAAAATTTCCTGCACGAAAGTTGTTGTCCATCCTTATAGCTTTCCAACGTTATAAAGTATGCGATTTTTGGATATCGAAATGGATAGATATGCTCATAACAAGTTGTGATGTTGCATAAGGTGAGTGTATATGACAGCTATGATAAATGATAGGAAATTATGGTTTTGATGAATCAAATGGATTGAGATTTGAGAGTTTTATGAGATAATTTTGTTATTTGAGTTGTTATAAAGTGATTTGGCACTAGAAGAGTTGATTTTGGGGAGATATTGAGTGAATATGAAGTTAGATTGGATGTAGGGAGCATTGGAGGGGTTTGGGAAACCCCTAGGGGTGAGCATTATTTAGGCTGGCCCGATTACCAGGCCCGGCCTGAATTAATTCAAGTAAAAAATTTTCAAATTTCGGGTAATTCGAGTAATTCGAGTATTATCCGAATTATTTTCAGGCCGGGTCGGGTAATTCCAAAATACTTCGGATCGGCCCAATTACCCGAATTAGGTTATAAAAATACAAAATTTTAGGTTTTTTAAAAAAAATTATCAAAAAAACAACTTCGAGTAATTCGGGTAAAGCCGAACAAAATTTCGGGTAATTTGGGTCGGGTAAGCTCGGGTAAGAAAAAGTTCGGGTTCGGGCTAGGTAAGATGAAAAAAAATTTGGGTAATTCGGGCCGGGCCCGAACAGTGAAATTTCGGCCCAAATTACCCAAATGCTCACCCCTAGGAACCCCTATGTCCGTTTAACTGACCTTCTCAAGCATAAAAACACCCCCAGCCTCACCAATGTCCATTTAACGGATATGGATGTCCGTTAAACGGACTTTCTCGGGCCATTTTGGCTTTTAAACCGGATATATGTCCGTTAAACGAACATGGCTGTCCGTTAGGTGAATATTCACGGAACAGCTTTAGTAAATCGCAAAGAGGCAGCATATCACTTTATGGTCTTCATAAACATTTTAGATCTCAAAGTCTTCTTTCTAATGGTATAAGAATGAAATCAATCCGACATTTGTGGGGAAAGTTATGATAATCGTGCCAAGACAAGTCACTGTGCGATTAAGGACTTGAACATGTTAGATTCTTTTGGTCATAACTTTCTCATCCGACTTCCAAATGAAGTGATTCTTGAAACAATAGATTTCTAAGACATGTATCTATCTCTCCATGAAAATTTGGATCTTTTGGAGTTGATTTGAAAAAGTTTGATGGAAAGAAAATGAGGGATCAGTTGGGAGGGCATGATTAGGGTATGATCACCCTTTAGCTTTTTAAGCATATCTTGATGTATAGAGCTCCGATTAAGATGATTCTTGATTCAAAACAAACTAGAGACTTAGAGCTATGATTTCTTTGAAGAAGTCAAATTGAAATTCTGATTTGAAGATTTAAAAATTATGTTCACAAATGGGAGAAATGAGTTTGAGCATGGTGATTGATTTGTATGGGCACGTCATTGAACAAATTGTGAGGAAATTTTTGGGATGTTATGAGAATGAAGATGAGCTGATGATGGCTAATAAGGATTCAATGCAATAACCCTTTGGGGTAATATGCTCGTGTTTCATGTGTTCGCAAAAGTTGGACTCTAGAAATAAGCGGGGTCCAACAGATGTATGAGTTCGCAAGAGTTGAGTTCCAGAAACGGGATCCAACATAATCAATCTTGTTGGTAATTTCATAGAAAGAGATCCCGTGCAAGACCCGATTGTATATTAGAGAGCTTTAGATCTAATTAGAATTGTGGATAAGTTGTGAATTGATAGATTGCAAGTCCATAATTCAATTAGGGTTTACAATTTAGGGAATGGTTATAATTCGAAAGAGAGTAATCAACCCTACAACTGTCTAGAACCGACAACCCATAAACACATAAATCGTTAGATTAACATTAATGATAGGTAAAATCCCTTCTGTCATAACTTTATTAAATCTCGACAAAATTACATTGTTACATTATTTTTTCATTGCTAGTTTGTTTGATTTAGTTTATTTTTTAGTTTACTATTCGAATTTGAATCTTAAACAAAGTACGACTTGAATCAAATGGTGCTTAAGCATAATCTATGTGGGACGATATCTACTTCTTACTACAAGTAACAACCTATATACTTGCGATTTTTAGCGTAAAACAAATAGTTTGTTTTTGCAATCAACAATATTCAATTTGATAAGTATGCAATAGCAAACAAAACCAATTATTTGATCAAGGAGATACTAGTTGCTCACCGTACCAATGAGGATCTAAGTCATCCCATTAAAAGAAACGGAGGCTAGAGTGATACAGTTTTACATTGAAATTGAATGTATTTGAATACTATTATGATGGTCTCCTTTGACTAAATAGCTTTGTAATTTTGACTTGTCTATCTTTGTAGGCTTTAATGAAATATTTTAATTTAAAAAAGAGATTGTAATAGAAAATAGATAATCCTAGATTATCAAATCTTCAAGCTCTTAAAATATATAGTAAGACAAAGCCCCACATGTTCAATGTAAACATGGGAGACTGTATAAGAAAACCCTCCAACATATATGAACTGATATAGATTCTTCAGTTTCTGTTCTTTCTACGGGCAGTTATATCTGAATCTTCTCAGACTTTCTCTTTATGTATGTCCAAGAACTTCCCCACTAACCCCACTTCCACATGAAGGTAACATCAGTAATAACCAGAATTGGAAAAAGGAAAGAGATAGAAATGCTTCCTCACCGCGAGGCAAAAAGAAACCAAACCACATCCAATAAATACTGTGGCTCGTGTAAATGAAGTCACCCCTGTAGTGGTTGATTTGTATAAATAAGTGGCAAGTAGGGATAGGCTAGTAGATATATGCAATGTGTCTCATGAAAAGAACTGAAAACTGTAGGAATCCATTGACAAATTTTCCACTTAGTAAGATTTTGTCATGTCATATGTGTATGTGTACACAGATGTCTCTCATCTATATGTCTTTTCAGTTTAAGTGTTCTTTGTAGCAGTTTAAGTGTTTCACTTTAGTATCAACCAAGGCACATTTAGTTTGTCTTATTGATTGACTCTCGAGTCCCTCATCCCAAACACATGTCACGGGCTTTCTAGTGTGTATTGTCTTCATTTTATATTATTAGTTGCTCTTTAGCTGGATGGAGAGCCTAGTAATGATTTTTATTTGAAAATTGTTAGCCATTTCTAGGGTGTGATCTAGGCATTAATAACATGCAATTAGCAGTATAATAATGGATTATTAAATTGGCAAGATGAGAGAGGAAGAGTCACTTCACATGACTTAAAGCTAACTCCACCCAACTTCCACCTTCGGTATTATTAAAAGGAAGCAGGTAGTGTCACTTGGAGTACATGGACGGGTTTAATTGAGTCACACCCACAATGTTTGGATTGTTTAAACAATGCTTTGAAACATATCTATGAAAAGGGATATCCAACTTGAAAACTAAGTTACATGGGTACCATCTTTCTAAAATTTTTAATGCTTTCTAGATCCTTTAAAAAATAATTGTTTCAAAAAGAAACAAAAGGGTGATTAGAAAGTTAATGGATTTCTAACATGATACATGATCATGTCTGAAATAAATCTTACATTAATTAATGTTTCATAGACCTTCATTGGTTGTTTTTTTCCTTGATAAGCACAACTTGGTGGACCATATTCAGGATTCGGGTGATCTTTAAAACGATAATATCGGCATCACTTCAATCAACAAGAAAGTAGAACATGATTGAGGCTCCTAAAAGTGTTCTAATATTTGATCGTGGAAAGCATTGTAAGAAGAAGAAGAAATAAAATTATATATTATGCTGTGAGAAACCTTTTGATTTCTTTTTTATTAAATTGTTAACGTAATTCCACTTTTATTCGTAGTAATATTTGAATATTAGATATACAATTAATTAAGTAATTAATTGTATTTTATAAAATTTTATTTATAAACTAAATTTTATGTACTAATATATTTTTATTATTAAAACCAATATTATTATTTGAAATTGATTATTTTTTATTTTATAAATAACTATTTTAAAATGAATTTTATATATTTAAAAAAAATTATCTTAAATATATTCATTAAATAATTATCAAATTCTAATATTTTATTTTTATTGTCAAAGAAAACTTTTAATTAATTATAATAATTAAATAATTCTAGTCAAATAATAATTAAATAACATATTAAATTAATGTCAAATTAGATTATAATGAAAATTTAAAAATAGAAAATTAATATTATTTACAAATTATAAAAACTCAAAAACAAAAGATTAAAATTCAATCAAATAAATTCTTTACTAAATTTAGAAACAGAAGATAAAAAATAATAGTAAACTTACACGACATCAAATAATCCCTTAGGAAACAAGGCAATTGTTTCACCCGCACACTTTTATGTGCGTGTGGGTGTCCAAATGCAATACCCCCCCAATTTGCAAATGTGGTGGTCCCAGTGTGACCAATGTTTTGTGTGGGCCTAGCAAGTTCTGTTCCGAGAACAAAGAAAAACCAATTGGGTGTACCTCCCATGTGTCACCCTCTATTAGTGGAGAAATCCTTGCGCCTGTGTTTACCTACCCTCTAACAATTCGTATACTTGTAGCCTTAGACATGGTATCTAGGTAGTACCCTCGCCTAGCTTCTTCTTCTTCTTTCTTTTTTTTTTTTTTTTTGAGCGATACATAGTTATCTCCAAAACACGAATAGAGGCCCGCATGTTGTGTTAATCTTCCTGAAGTCATAATTAAAATTATACGTTTTTATTGTACATGTCGATGGAACTTCTATCCTCAAGGACCGATTTACTTCTTCCAATTAGCCAAGAAAAGGATACGGTAGCTGTTTCTTAACCAATTTCTTCACTAAAATTTAAATTCATTAAATCCATGTGAGAAATGAACTCGTTCAATTGCTTAGTAAGTTGGATCTTTTAGAGTTCTATTTATATCAGAATTGATTGAAGGCCAGTGGGACATCTAATGAAGCATTGATGTACAAGCCTTTAATTGTACTTGGACACAACTGGTCCCAACTACCATAATATTTATATGCCAACTCTTAAATCTCTTGTGCAATTTTTCTTTTAGGTGTCTTTCAGTCTGAGTGAGACCAAGTCCTTCCTAAGCCCCATTAGTGGTTGATGGCGTCTCAGTTTGTGGGTTTTTCTAACTTTCCCAAGAGTGAGAAAGGCCTAAAGGACAAGATCATTGGATCCAACATAATAAACCGAAAGGGTGCTTTGATTAGCTTTAGTAAAAAAAAAAAAATTCCTAGACCATCGATGATCATAATCTAATACACTTAATCTGTATGCCTTAACAATTATTTCAAGCCTCCTCTATAACACCATTTCAGAGACCTTAAGATATGGGTCCACCACCAAATGATGCAGAAAATGGGTCATTACAAGTACCCCATTTCTTTTCCCCAGCTTACACAACGTTTTTTGAAAATTGAAGAAAAAGGACTAGCAGACGCAGACCCATATGGCATATGCATATATTATATAAATATATAAATCAACCATCGGGCTGCTAAGACAAAATATAATTACCTTGACTTTCCGAAGCCTACCCATAGGTCATATTAACCTCATGTGTGTGGATTGGAATTTGCCACCTGGGGTTATCTGAACTAGCACTAATCATGATTAATCATCGAATCTAACGGTCTAAAAAGAGCATAAGCTTTCAATTCATGAGTTGGATTCGTAGAGATTGATTGAAGGTTTTCTTACACGGGAAATTTTGACTAAGCTGAAGAGGGACTTTGAATAAGAAAATAAGAGAGCAGGAGGACGAGGAGACAAGGTGGGCCATGATAGGAGTTGTGATGAAGACTTGGGAAAGAGCTTTTGATCTAATAATACACATTAGTATTCATGGTCGCCAAGTGGGGTTTTACCAAAGTTAACAATTAAATTAGTTGTCTCTCTATCTCTCTCATAGTTAGTAAGATTCGGAAAGATCTCTCCAAAAACGAAAGAACCCATTTTGGTGATATAAATTTCAACGTCAATCACGCAAACATCCTAGACAATCATCCATCATCAGCACGTAATGGTGGGCCTAAACTCATAGTTGTAAGCACCTGAACATTCACTAGTTCATATGTGTTTCAACGTCTAGTTCCAGTGGTATCTGTCCCATCCTGTATACATTATCTCAATATGCAATGTTATAATTATAAAACAAATATGTAGACACAAGGATTGTGCATACTACAGATATACCCATTCGAACACTTTCTGGTACAAAATATGGAGATAATTATAGTCTGACCTAAAGAAAGCTTAATACCAAATGAATTTAGTGATTGACTAATCGAGGAAGTTAAAATCTCTCTTAATTTTGGGTAAAATATTTAACTTGTATTAATTGTATGAATTGAAATACTTAAAAAGATTAATTCCCATGTTGACTTTAGTTCTCTAAACAAGAGTGCGCGAGAGGAAAGGTTTTGCATGATCACGTGAAACACGAGTATCTAAGGATAGATACGCACGATAAATGGATGGTGACACGTGGGCCATCAAGAAGTGAACAGAGGGTGGGGACATTTGACGGCGTTAGATCTTGAATGTATCTGTTATAGAAGTCTAGGATCTACTTGGGGATACCAGATACTCTTTATGTCTGCATGCATGCCGGTTTTGACTTTGTTTATGCGGAGTGGTGTCGGCTCCTCGGATTGAGTCAGACTCAATTCACCCTTGAGTGGAACAGAAAACATTGGTCCAATGAGGTGATTTCTTACTACAGACCAATCTGGAGATTATATTTTGTAAATAACAAATACTGTATTTAAACATAACCTAATTATTGCACAAGTTGAACTAGTAGAAACTAGTACTACTAAAATTCTGTCGATAATAATCAAAGGAGGCCGTAAAGTAAAGATATGAAAGTATTTTGCTGATTTATTAGGTTTTAAATGAATGTTCATGCGAAGAAACTCCCATATGCAGTACATTTAATTAAATATCTAATTGAGTTATTAAGAAAAACATTGAAAGAAAGAATCAATGGACACGATTTTAGTAAATATTTGCCAGCATTCAATTGAACTTTTAAGATATAACAAGTAATAGCCAAGGTCAAGAAGCAAGAGGCAGAACTGGTGTTCTTCTTCCCCAGTGAGGATTTCGCATGAGGAAGCCGGAGGAGACAAGGGGAAGATGAAGATTGAAGTATTTCTCAGGGGGAACTGGTGTTCGGTTGAACTTTACATCTCTCGTCTTTTAATATACATGTATAGGGAAGATGAAGATTCATAATCATTATAATAATGTAAATGAAGCTGGCATGAGCACTATAGTAGAAAGGTAAGTGTCATGAACAAAGTGGTTAAGACTTGTCCGTATGCTGTGAGTTGCGTATTATTTAGCCAATCCCTCTTTAGTTGATCAAACAAATTTGTTAACCACGAATAGGTTTCCAATTTCTTAACTCAATAACACTTTTCATCATCGCTCAAGTACTGAAAAGCAATTTAAGTGGCCCAGATCATCGCAAATTTTCTAACCTAATAGCAATACAAGAGTTTTGATAGAACCCTCCAAGGAATCTCTTTCAATAGTCTTTGCTTTGGTTGAAGAATCATTGTACTTGAGACCAGATTTGTGACTAATATAAATACTATTTAGTGTAGGGGGGCCATTAAAAGAGTCTTACTAGTCAACAAATTGAATGGCTCATACGAATTTTGATCTTTTATTCAAGTTTTTATTTATTATCTAATCATAATAAAGCTCCCAATCAAATCAATGGACTAACAAACCTCAATCATTTTATGCACATTCTTCCTCGTTAGCATCATCCACCATTTTACTGGATTAATAGAATGAAGATTTTAAACCCCATCCCTGCAATTCCAAGATATTTAAATTAGTGTTGATGGAACTAAGCAATGGTAATAGGCATTAAGTAATGATGAAGTAATAGAGGAATACTATTCTATTTGGGTTAACAACACAGAGGGGGATTATTGTTGGGTTTTTCCGTCAAAACGTGCATAGAAAGATTAAATTATATCTGAGAAGTGCAATGCAAATTGCAAAGCCTATAGGTCCTGGAGTGAAATACCATCTCAGTCAGTCACACACACTCGTTTCCTATTCACATATTAACGTTAACATAAGACTAAACATGTACTCTCCTTGCCTTGGGATGTCCGCAAACAGCGAGCGCGATCTCTCTTCCTACTCTCACTGTTTATCCAATTTCCTTTCTTCGTTACCCTTTCTCTCTCTTTCAATCATCCTTTAAATATCTATATATACCCCACTCATGCAAAACTTCGCCACTTGCGCGTTGTGTTGAGACCATAAACGCAGTACACCATACATTTCCCACTTTTGCTGCTTCTCTGTTCCAGTGAAAACAAAGGTGTTTACTGTGTAGGGCTTTAATGGCCGAGCTTGACTATCAAACAAAGCCAACTTCCACAACCACTCGCTTAAAACTCTTTGGCTTCAACGTCTCAGAAGACGAAGACCTCACTGCTGACTCCATCAACAAAGTAGCTTCTTCTTCCAGCTCACCGGACTCCACCTCCTTCCCCTCCGGAGCTACCCCAACCGCCACCTCCGGTGAAAACAGAAAATACGAGTGTCAGTACTGTTGCAGAGAATTTGCCAACTCACAAGCTCTTGGGGGCCACCAAAACGCTCACAAAAAGGAAAGGCAACAACTCAAACGAGCCCAAATGCAGGCCACCCGAAACGCCGCCGCCGCCGCCGTGTCGTTCGGCGGAAATCCAATGATCTCCGCCTTCGCTCCTCCGCCCCATCTCTTGACACCGTCGATGGTTGTCCCGACCGCCGGAGCTCCTCCGTCGTGGGTTTACTTGCCACCACGTGGAACGCCGCCGTTTCATGTCTCGCATGGGTGTGTTTTTCCAGGAGGTGGAGGCGGCGGTGGCGGTGGCGGGAGGGGTGTGGTTGGGTTACCGTATGGTGGAGGTTTAGGGGATTTCAGTATGTCCAGTGGTGGATCACCGCAGAGTAGAGGTCATCAGAATAGAGTGGAAGGTCACAATGGACCGGCGTCGTTGAGTAGATTCTCGAAAGGGGAAGGTGGGCCCACTTTTGACGATGCTTTGGGTTTGGATTTACATCTTAGTCTAGCTCCGGCTGGACCGTGAAATTTGTCCTTTAAGTTACAGCTTCTACATACATATGATGTACATTTTCCCTGTAGTTTATATATTATTTATTTATTTTTCAAATCTGGTGATTAATTACCATTCTTCTTCTTCTTCACTGAAAACTTTAACCGCTTATCCTTAGCAAGGCCATGCACTTTTGAGTCGACCATCAGCAACAACCAATCTATATTCTTATATAATGCTTCTAGTTCTCTTTCTGCTCATTTTTCTTTTCCATATAATTACTTTTCATCTACATGCTGAAATTTAGAAATAGACATATTCATCCCAACTACATTATGTTCAAGTTTAGTAGCACTATATATATATAATTTTGATATAGGGAGAAATTGAGAATGGAGATTTTAAGTAGAAATTTACGCAGAAGAAGTGGGTTGCACAAGCATTCAATTATTTTAAGACTTGATTTTATAATCTTTGTCTTCATACTTTTGGAACATGTAGTTTTCTTTAAGCAGTGGTAATTCATGAATTAACCTTTGGTTATCCAGTATTACACATCTGAATGGATTTTAGGAGAGAAAAAACTAATTTCTGATTATATGTAGATCGATTGCTCTTAAAATTTCTATTCACTTTGTACAGCATGCATCTCTGAATATCTGCTACTGGGTTGTAAGTGTATGCCTTTCAAATATATGATCACAGTTGCTTTGACAGAGATGCATAAAGTATTTAATCTTTCGATTATGCATCTAATTAAAGGACTATATTTAAGTATAACTTCATATTTTCTAACTTTTGATTTTTTATTATAAATTATAATCATTAATTTTAAGTTGAGACAGCCATTTTCAGCATGTTCGTCAGCAATCATTTTTGCTTCCTATTCGACGCAATCCTTTTTATTCCCCTTATAATGGACGAGCTTAAAAACATGCGTTGATCCAGCTATGATCAATGTAAAGTAAGATTTGGAATTTCTCCAGGTGGGTGTCCAAAATATATAGTTGTTAGAATCATCAGAAGCTGTTTCCGGTGGAGAAAGTTCCAAGTTTGAAGCTAGCCGGCCCTATTAGTCATAGCTAGCTCATGCAGTTGTTACATCAGGAACTTCCACAGTTTCATGTTTCATTATTTTTCTTCTCGTACAAATGATTTGGTGTGAACTGTACTTCCAAATTAGTTGAAAAAACCAGAACATGATTTAATTTACAGTATTATTTATAAATTGTTAAAGTGATGAAACATACTTATTAGGCATACTCTAATATTCTGACAACTTAAACACGATTAATTGTAGTGAATTAATCTCTTATTATTACACACAACATATGTTTTAAAAAGAGTATTATGCGCTTGATGATTATGGATTAACAAGTAGTAGTTTTATTACCATAAATAATGTTGATTGACTAGTTAGAAATAATATAAACTTCGATCCTAATTCATTTGATTAATTTGTGAGGTCTCGTAAATTCTCTCAAAATTACCAGTTTGAATCCAATTTTTTTCTGGTAAATATTAAAAGAAGTGCAAAATTAGGTCATCTATAATCACAGAACACGCATGGAATTTCGTAACCATTAAAATTGATTAACCCTTCTTTAATAATGATGCCAATCTCTACCAATATGGGAAGATCGTGTATTTATTCTCGCTTTGCCCAAAGATATGTACACAATACAACTCCAATGGGCCCTGTCCTGTTGAAAACATAGCATGAGAAAGACAAAAAAGGAACCCAAAATGATTCCTTAGTAGAAAGAATCAGAGGGAAAAAATGAAACATCATTTTGTTTTGAGGAAGGTGAGATATCATTTACGGAAACTCTATCGTCTCCAGAACTCCAACTAACACCTTGATAGCTTTTGTTTGGTGCCTTCTTGTCACCCCTTTGTGGTGATGCAACGTGGGACCACGCACATGCATACCAATTCTTCCACCAGCTGGTTGGATTGGATAATTAAGCTGACATTTCTCTCTAGGTTTCAAGTCAAACAATATGATCTATCGTTGTCTTGCATCTACAAAATGCTGGATCTTTTAACCTATTGGGTTAGTTGCTGTCCAAACATGCAATCACCATAGAAAGAATTTGTTGAAAAATAGTGAAAGCAGTGAATTATATTGAATATGGGAGGTTCTTTACATATCAGCAACTGGATGCCTTGTGGGTATTATAGCTCTTACGTGTAGTCACTGAAACAAGATAAAGCAACTCTCAAGGCATACACTGTTTAAATCTTAACTCTCATACTCATAGGCTTTAATCAAACTTTCTAAGCACCTTATAGAGCGGACAATAAAGGGAACGGATAACCCAAGGCAGCACTTTCAAAATGAAACCCTTTTTTCGGTGCAAAGTGTAGATCTTTTACGTGTCAACGTATATCGCAAGGTCGGTGCTTTATCTTGTGTATGGTGTATATCGGCTGGTTATATATCCAGCTTTTGAGAGGTGCAAAGAAGGTGTCCGATTTTCCTTAGTAGCGTACAACTATTAGAAAGGATATTAAACTGTTTTTGCTTAAATATTAGGTGCTTTGTTATTTCTTATCATGCTTTTTGTCTGAAGCAAATAAAAGGTGCAGAAGCCCAATCTATATACATTTGAAAACTTGTGCACTTGAAGGAAAGGTGCTTCTTTGTACTTTTCTTTTTTTTTGGTTGACATATTGAGTACATTGCAAAATACAGCCCTTGGTGGCAGTTGAGGTAGAGCTAAGAAAGTTGAAACTCCATTCCCACAACTTTTGCCTTAAACTTAATACCTGGGACCCAAAACTAACATTTTGCTTCCTATTGATGCCCTAAATTGATGTGGATATGCACTTCCAAACAAACCAATTGGGTCTCTTTCTCGTAAACTTGGTCATCGTAGTGGGTGTCATAATCCAATGAGTTTATTCTATATTATATACATTATGGCCAAAGTTAGGGTTTCAACTATCATTTCATTCCTTTTCATCCTCATGTTCCAATCAAGTGTTAGCATTGTTTTCATTGCTTGGTCACGGTGATCCAATCAAGACTTTGTCCATTTCTATCTTCTAAGTGGTTTGCGCATACAAACATGATTGATCCCTCTCATCAAACTCTCTTCAACACTAACCATAACCATGGGACCATGGAATAGTGTTCTCAATAAGGCAAGTGATTATACTTAATCCAATTGCTTCATCCCTTTAACTTAAGGAGAACTTGTTGGAGAAGCTTTCAAAGATGATCTACCCCATTCAACTTACTACTGAATCACAGATATCCCTCAATGGACTCCAAGGTATTGGTCAAGTAAGAATTTCTATTGCAAGAAAATGATCTTGGGGCATTATTTGGCATGAAGATTTTTAATATCTTATCTTCTGTGAAATCCAATTTTAATGGTTTTCTTTTATATCTAATTGAACATTTAAGATAAAAAAGGTCAAATAAGTAGGTTATAATAACATAATACCCAATGTTTCATAGCACTTAAGTTCATAACATTATAAAGGTAAACAATTAACTTCTTATTTAGACTACTTTAAATTTTAGCGATGTGATGCATACTTTCCATCTATGAATTGAATTTGTGTGTAATAGTACTAGAAAATAAATAAAAGCATTCTAAAACAATAGAATCATACTGTATTCCAAAGTAATATTTAAACTCTTTTTATTAAATGGACAATTCCATATATTTGAAACAAATTTATGAAGGATAATATATTCAAAAGTATGTAATTTATTTTAATTTTTTAATTTAGTGCTTAAGGTTTTAAATTTTTTAATTAAGTAACTATCCTTTTAAAATCTTAACAACTCAGTTCAAAAGCTTGTCTTTGATAATGTGACTCATCTATTAAATGCCATATGGATATCCATCTATTAGCCACATCAGTAAAAACAATTGTTTTGAATTAAATTATTAAAATTTTAAAATGTTAGTCACTTAATTAAAATTTAAAAAATTTGTACACTGAATTGAAAAAATCTCAAAATGTTGAATACTTTAGGATTTATTATTCCTAAAACTTTTATTAATAATAATTCTCCTTTTATTATGTTATTAGATTTAAGGTAATTAAAACGATAATTTTTTGCAATTGTTACGTAAAACGCTTATTAGAAAATCAAATTGCCTGTGAGAATCCCAATTTTCAAAAGTTGATGAATTTTAATGCTCTATTTATTGATAAATATCTCTCTTTTAGTTGTAAATGTCAAAAAAGAGTTATATATATTGGGAACCCGATTCCGAAACCTAATCTTCTTAACAAAACGGACTCACAAGTCGAAGAACCGAAAGCGAAAACAAAAGCGAAATGTAAATCGGATCAGAGGTCATAAAGCGGAAGCAAAATCATAAGCGAAATCGAAGAATGGTTTTTACAACACGAAAGCAACTCGAATCTTAAAACGAAAGAATCGGACATCGAAGGAACAGATTTTGAAGCAAACTAAATCGGAAGCAAATTGAAAACGAAGCAAACATACGGTTTGATTAATGAAAGTGAATCGAAGGGTTCGAAAACAACGAAAACGAACTGATATCAAATTTTCGACATCCGAAACAAATATCTCAGAAAAGACTTTAAGAAACGTCGCGTTGGAAACCCTAAGACTAAAACCAATCCGAAATCCGTGTACATTTATTTTTTTTTCTTTTCTTTCTTCATTCTTATTCATCTTTATCGAATTCATCAATTAAAGTGACTTCAATATCCAATTGAAATCATTCACACTTGAACTCAAATTCACTTGATTCTTAAACATACTCATTTCGTCAATATCTAACATATCTCATAAATCATCAATATAAT
>JANZLX010000008.1:29712274-29723034 GCA_025531955.1 Erythroxylum orinocense | reverse complement strand
GAATAATTTAGGGAGGCTATGGTAAAATCATTTGACATGACATATTGAGGTCTAATGTCTTATTTTCTTAGAATAGAAGTAATTCAACAGGATGGTGGAATTTTTAAAAGGAAGTATGAGAATGATATCTTGAAGAAATATACAATGGAGAATTCAAAACCAACTCCTATCCTAGTTGAAGAGAAATTGAAACAATTAAAAAAAGACAAAGGGAGATATATAAATTCAACTTATACAAGAGTTTAGTTAGAAGTCTACGGTATTTAACTGCAACTAGACCAGATATAGTTTTTAGAGTTGGATTACTTAGCAGATTCATGGAGGAGCCTCATATCTGCCATTTACAAGGAGTAAAGAGGATTTTTCGGTATATCAAAGGTGCTTTAAATGAAGGAATTTTTTATGCAAATGTCAATTATGTGAATCTTGTAAGTTATACAGATAATGATTAAAGTGGAGATATAGAAACAAGAAAAAGCACATCAGGGTATGCTTTTATTCTTGGCACTAGCGCAATATCATGGTCTTCAAAGAAACAACCCGTGATTGTTGTGTTATCTACAGATGAAGCAGAATACATTGCAGCACCTAGTTATGCTACACAGGCAATATGGCTAAGAAGAATGCTTGAAGTATTACATCAAAAACAAGATGCTCCAACAAAATTATTTTGTAATAATAAGTTTGTAATGGCACTGTGCAAAAATCCAGTTTTTTATTGGCAATCCAACCACATAGACATGCGATTTCACAAAATTCGCAAGCTAGTAACTAAAAAGAAAGTAGTAATTAATTATTGCCACATTAAAGAACAAGTTGTAGATATTTTTAGTAAATCACTGTACGTTTAAGTTGTTTCACAAACTGAAGAAATTGTAAGGAACGATAAATTTCTACCAACTTCATTTAAGGGAGGCAATGTCAATAAATAAATTAAGCTAGCCTTATATGAAAGAAGCTAGATACATGCACTTCTTGAAGAGTTGGGATTTCTTGAAGAGTCAAGTTGTGAAGCATTTATGATGTCAATTTTTTGTGATCTAACATTCGAATCTTGGGTAAGGATCTCAAGGACATGATAGGATTGACAGAGACGACGGATCTTGTAGGGTTGTTCCCAATATCTGTTTTCTTATTTTACTTGCAAGAGAGCGAAAGATAAAAGGAACATTTTTGCACCTAGAACATCTTGGGAATAGTAATTGGCTAAAGCATGTGTAGATGATTGGTTTTTGGGGTTTTTTAAAGTTGAAGTTTGTGAAGTAACCGTGATGGGGGTAGGCATGGTGGTGGTGGTAAGTGCAGTATACCTCGGCTAAAACTAAAAGCACAAGCACTAGGCCAAAAACTATGGCAAAGCTCACCTTCATTACCAGTATTGCTCCCATTGTGACCTTCGATATGTCCAGGAATGGAAGCAATACAAACTGGGCTGTAAGATAAGGGTAAGTGATACATCTGAGAAGGGCATTGGGTTACCGGACGTAAACGCTTCACCTAATTGCCAAAGTTTCTTCGACACTGGACTCTCGCGATTTCAAGTTGGATTATTCCATGAACTAGCAAATATACGTGTTACTTCAGATGGATACTAAAAATGGAAGAATAATTGTCGTACAAAAATTATGCCATAGTCCACAGATTGCAGAATCACAGATATCCCCAATCCATCATGGGAGTTTGCTGACTTAGACTGTAAGTCTATCCCCGTGGGAATGCTTCAGTAACGCAATTCTAAGTATAGGCACACTTCCTTCAAAGACACCCCACAATGCGAGTTAACTACAGAAACCCAATCTGGTCATTATAAGCTGATTCTGATGGCTAGAGGCTTCATCTACTTTTCAAAGCAGCAAATCGCGCAGCCAAGTCATCATAATCAGGTAATTTTGGATGCACATGCCGAGCAGGATTTGACCCATCTGATTGAAAGGAAGCAGCACGTGTAAACACTTTCGTTGCTTCTGATGATGTTTGTGTCTCCGGAAGTGAAATTGATCTGGGCGGGGGAGGAACCATTTCATCAGGCCCGTCTCTACCAACGTGTTGTCGAGACCTGTCATCCTCATTGCCTTGGTTATTTGCTCGACGATTCCTGGACTTTTTTCTAACCTTTTCAGATTCATATGCTGAAGGCTTCTTGCTGTAATGGATTAATAGTCTATCTATCACCCTTTCCTCTTCATCATCATGATGATGCTCATCAAAAATGATTTGAAGACCACGTCTTGAATCATCTTTTCTCCTGCTCCTTGATCTTCTCTTCCCTACTCCTGCATCTTCCAAATTGCTACCATCATCAACATTAGAGTATAATTTTGACTGTCTCCTCCTTGATGATCTTGGTTTTGGTATGGGGTTATGAACACCGTCATCCTGATAATAATCCATCCTATCATGCCCAGGACCACATTCTCCGGTAAATCCAACACTTTGCTTTTCATGTTCATTACGGTATACCTGTTCCTGAATCTTCTCAGACCCATTACCAGCATTACTTCTGTTATCTCTTAAAGGATCATCAACAACATTAACATTAGAGCCAGTTGGAAGGGATCCAAAAGTAGCTCCATATTTTCCTTCCTTGAATTTTGTGTTAGGTTTAGTATACGGAGGTGGCATGGCCTTCCTATACTGGGATTTCAACTTCTGCATTTCCTCCTCCCTAACATCTCCAATTGAATTTGTATTCTTATGCAACTCAACATAGTCATTGCTGGTCATTGTCTCTTTCTCACCATTCTTTAACCACAATCCTCCAGGTGTAGGCATACTGTCAGCCTGTCCCCGGGTTAACATGTCATGTCTATCTCTTTTAGGCATGGAATTTTCCCTTTCCTCATGAATTTTGGACCCATTATCAACCCTTTGAATCTTCTTCTTACCGGATGAACTACCCAACCTGACAATTTCTATGGGAGAATCATCCTTCCAAATTTCATGCTTATGCAAAAGGGCTTCATGCTTCCCTTGAAATACAGAGTCTTTCTTGTCCTTACTTAGCACAGTTCCCTTCTTGACACTAGGTTCCTTGCATTCATTGTTTGGGACTTTGTTTACGAGTCTAGGATTAAGGCTGTCATTGAAAAATCTATATCCATCATTAATATGTACAGGCCTTTCTTTGGATGAAAAATCACACTTGCTAGAATTGTGTTTATCATCATTGGTACATAAAGACCCAAAGGTTTTAGGTTTGTCCTGCAAAACAACCATACAAAAGGAAAAGGCATTAAATGAACAAAGGATATGTATATACTAAAACAACATTATATAAAAAAAGCAATATCAGAATTAGCAACCTCCAAACAAGAACAAAATAGTAAATATAATAGGACATCCTAAACAAGTACTAACTTCACAAATCAGTATATGCACAGCTGCTAAGGCGGGAGATGTATTAACAGTACAAAAGTATAAAGCAAAACCTGTGCAGATGCAGAAGGTCTAGACATTCTTTGTGGAAAATCCCTGGAATCCCAATTAATGGAGAACTCAGATGCTATATCTTGCATTAACTCAACTTTCTTCTCCATCGTAAAAGATTTTGGGAATAAATTCTCTATGAACTGCCAAAAGCAATTCATGTGGTCAGTTGTAGAAAAGCAATTCAGATAAATAAAATCTGTACTGGAAATACCTTTTGATCTGCAAACAAATCTACAGAATTCCCATATCTTTGCTCAAATATATGCCTGAGGTCCCGCAACTCAGGCAGATCAGAAAATCTTGCAGCAGCAACCATTAGGGATGAAACGGCCTCCCTACAATCCTCAGGGCAGTGACTGAAAAAGTAACAGTAAGTTGGGAGAATAATGCAACCAAATTTTCAAAGAACTGATTGTCTCAAATGAGGTTAAAAAGATATTAAAGCAAAATTTTGCAGCATCCTTCATATCATGAGAGTCGTGAAGGACAATAAAGATAATGCACCATCAGTATGACAAACTAAGCTTAAATTCAATTTTGCACCAGGAATAATTAAAAAGAGATACTAGGAATTACAAGAAAATAAACAATAAGAACAAGAATACGGGACTCATTCTGAACATAGACATCCTGTTATATCTCCCCAAATGTGATAATCACCATAGAATATATTGTTATTGCACATAACACAGGAATCATTTTGACAAAAATAAAAAATAATGTTGGCAAAACCATGAAGCTATGACCTTAGCATTATTCATGAAAAAACTAAACTGTGTATTCTTTTAATTCATTTTCATCGGGAACCAGGGTTAAAAAACACATGAATACTGCTATTAAATCAGGACTCTTTAAACAAAGAAGTAGCCATGTACATTTATGAAAACAAGTTTGTCAATTTGACCATGAAGAATGACTCTCAAAATTTTACTACCATTCCTATGCATTGCAACTTGTCAAAACAAATTTAGACAAGAAAACACTGGCACCAAAAAGTAAAAACAAATTTTTGTTATCTCAAACAAACTAAAAATTGTGATGATCTAATCTATAAGCTTGCGTAACAAACTTGCCTTGCATATTCGCATCCACATCTGATGCCTAATCAATTTATATATTGTGCTACATTTTGAGACGCATTTCATCCTCAGAAAAGAGAATTGTAAAATATTTTTTACAGAGAAAAAATTGGTAAAGGATTGTCATCTCATCTCATAATTGTCTGCTTAGACAGCATAACATTAACTTACCTGACTCAACAAAGCAAAAACAAAAGGATAAAAACATACATAAGTCATAGAAATTCTCAATATCATTCAATTAATCCTTTATTTTTATTGAACTTAGCTCTTTTAATATTGTCACAACCAAATCCAAATTATGCATTCCTCACACAAAATTTTGTGAAAATGCCACCTGAAAAAGTTCGATGGTTTTGATTTTATGTTGTTAGAGGAACAGTTGGATGAATAACTGTTGGAACTAACCCTAGAAACTGAAGTAAACCTCTCATAGGACATGGACTTGACTTGTTAAAAGATTAGAAATAATAAAGGTTAATTAAACAAAAAATGAAGTTAAAGAACATATTTGAGTAATCTATGAAAGTTTAACACTTGTTTCGGCTTTAATCCTAGAGGCAATGAAAAAGTTTATCACGTTTGTGGCAAACGAAAGAACCAAAATACAAAAGAAATTGAGACAAAACATAATCCATTCCATTAATTAGGACGATTGATTGATACAGATAGTTGATAGGCACTAATACCTCATCTTCTGCATCACTGAAAGGTGCTTCAACACAAAATCACAACAGTGCTCAACAAAATCATAGCAAGATGACAGGATCGCTTCAGCCATAAGTCCTTCAGCCTGTTCCATTAACTAACGGATTAAGACCACCTCTAAAAAGATCTCTCTCACACACACATACGCCAAAGAGAGAGAGATTGAAAGAAAGCACCAAAAAATACACTAAAAAAGAGATTGCAACTTAACAATCAGAAATGAGAAGAACATTAAAAGCGACCAGACTGAGAAAACCTGTGATAAAGAGAAGAAATAAAAAGAGGGTACCCGGCCATAAGCGTTGATGTCAAGGCCATTAGCGAGCAGATCAGCCATGTCTTTCCTCAAAAACTTCAAAGTAGCATTCCTCTTCCTCCTTATTACATCGATCCGACTCTTGGTCAGCTTTATGAGAGATTTACTAGCCAAATGCACAAACAAACCAAAATGTAATCACCTTCAATTTGACAACCACAAACAAGATATTATAATGCCATTTACAAAAATGAAACGTACCACTTGGAGGCATAGCCCCGACCAAGAAGTCCGTCAAGCATATCTTCAGAAAGCAAAGAAAAAAAAACGTTAAAGAGAGAGAGGTGCTCCTAAGCACAGAAAGAGGAAAATGGGAAGAGTTTTTGAATGGAGTGAAAAAGACTATTACTACTCTAACAGCTAGTTGGCCACTGACCCACCCACTAGCTTTCCCCTTTTTCTGGGCCTCTTTCTACGCTTTTTCAATGCTGTTTATTGCATTTCGTATCCTCACTTAATTACCATTAAGACCTTCTTTCTGTTCCTTCCTCTTCTCGTTCTGCTTCCAATTGCCTGTTAAAAGACCTTGTTATTAGAATTATTATTAGGATTAAATATAAAAATTTTCAAATTTTACTTAATTTTATAATTATAGCTTGATTATTAAAAAATAACAATTAAATATTCAAACATTTAATTTTTTTAAATATAGTTTATTGTTAAGATCTTTGTTAACATTACCGACCTAATAAGTAAAGTTAAACACGTTTGATAATAATTAGATTAAAATATATATGTCAAAATTAATTAACTAAATGAGTAAAATTAAGGAAATTTTAAAAATTAAAAAACATAGGGTAATTAATTTGAGATCCAAACTTTTTGATTATGTAATTCACATTTAAAAAAACCTAAATCTCAAATTAATTTAGGGTTTATATCTTTTGTCTTTCAATTTTTAAAAAATTTTCTTAATTTCATTTTATTATTTTAATCAAGTCTGAAATTTAAATTTTAATCTAATTGCTATGAAACATGATTAAATTTATGTCTAACATGGCTTGTCACATTAGTACATTAATAAAAATGCTAACTTCAGGTTAAATTTAAAAAAATTAAAAACTTAAGCATTTTTAATTGTCGTCTTTAAAGATCATGTTATAATTATAAAATTTAGTAAAGTTAGAATTTTTGTAATTAAAGAATTTTTGTAATTAACCCTTATTATTATTATTATTATTATTATTATTAACTTAATAACTAGGGTAAAACACTAAAAAATCAATTCAATCATAAGTTCTGCTCAAAGCCTTAAATTGTGTCGTGACTCGTTTACTTTAGAGAAGGGAATCTCATGATGTGCATCCTCGATTCATTGTAACGCCAATTTAGTAGTCCTTTCGCTTTCTGGTTTTTGTGGGATATGTAGGTAACATAATCAGGACTTAAACATATTATCATTATGTTTTTTTTTTCAATGAAAAACCTCGCCTCCCTAAAAAAAAACCTCGTCTCCCTACTCAACGACGGAGCTATGTGAGGGCTCATGGTACACTGAGCCCCCTATCATTTAAAAAAATTAAATATTTTAATATATATATATATATATATAAGGATGGAGTTATTTGGAGTTCATTAGTGTGTTGAGCTCTTTAAAATTTAAAAAATTAAATAATTGAGCCTTCTTATTTTAAATTTTTGGCTCCATTCCTCTCCCTACTATTCTATTTCTATGTACGTGGTGTAGTAGAAAATCTTTTATTTTACACTGAAGTGCAAAGGGTCCGCTTTGTTACAGGTCAATATTAGTTTACGTGAGGATAAAACAAAAGTGGTCCTAGTGGATTTACGTAGAACTTGAGCTCATCAGATTCTAATTGCTTTAGAGTATAGTTAAAATGACACTTGCACCACTTTTATTTTATCCACACGTAATCTGATTTTATTCTAGGATATTTCTAGCTGAAAATTTAAGCAACTCCTGAACTGTTTAAACCTAAACTTGAAAATTTAACAATAATTTCTTAAACTTAATATCGTAAAATGATCATTTAAATCACTTATCATCGATATTTAAAAAATTTAACAAAAAGTTAAACCAATAAAACAAAAAGTTTTATATTTAAAAAGTTCAACATTTATCATGCCGACATAAAATTAGTTAAACATTAAATAAAATTAAAGAATTTGAAATATGATTTAAAAAGTTTTTTATCTATTGTTTAATTAATAATATTAAACTAACATTTTGATACAACTCTATCCTAAAATTCAAATGGATATAAATAATAATGTTAAACTTCATTTTTTATTCTTATTTTTTAAAAAATGAAGAACATGAAAAGCAAGGTAGAAATTACAAAATGTGTCTAATATTTTCCAATTAATTGGCAAAATCAACAAAAGTCCAACTATTATCCTAGGGAAACACTATATATAGAATAATTTGAAGATTCCATCTTCTCCTTGCAAATACGAGGATTTCTCTAATCCAGCATTGAGTTCTGTGTGCTAAGATATATTTCTTTTTTTCCTTTTATGAAATAGCCTTTGGTTTATTTCCATCCATACCACATATATTGAACAATTTAAGTTGAGACTAAGGCACATTTGGCCCTTACTAACTTTTGAAATTGTTTGTAATATCCTAGTTTGATTATTGTACTGTGTAATGTATTGTATATGTATTTTATAGAGTATGCTCTATTTATGGTGTACTAGAGTAATTTAAGCATTTAAATATATTATTGAGGTTATAACGGAGATCACGGATAAAGCAGAAATAATTATGGACTCGATTGAAAATTTTTTGAAAACTCTGAAAGGCTAGGCTAAGTTATGAGTTTGAGTGAGCTTTAAAAGTCTTAAAATGTGCTTTGAGGATTTAGGTGGCGCTTTTAAATAAAATCCAAACAACTGCGGTGATTAGTATTTTTGAATAAATAGTTAATTTGGGTGAATAGTTTTTTCGAATAAATAGTTAATTTGGGTGAATAGTATTTTCACTTGAATAGTGATTTTGGGCACCTAACCCCAAAAATTTGGAAAATACTAGGTATGAGAGTCTAATGATGCTGAAATAGATCGAAATAAGCCCGATCATATTAATTTCGGGAGTTTTGAAAGTTTAGGGATAAATGTCCCTTTTGGAAAATAAAGGGTACTGAGGATTTTAAACTCATTTAAATGTTTTATAGTATCCAATCAATAAGTTGTGACCCTAATTAGAGTAGACGATTGTGGAATAATTTCAAGATTTTATTCGGTTAGTTGGTAAATTAAATGCATTGAAAGACAATTTGGTCTTTTTGTACTCATTAATGGCAATTTGGTCTTTTTACATGATATTAGTGAATTGATGAGTCGTCAGAGATGACCAATTAGAAAATAAAATGTGTGTGATAAGTCATTCAAGATAACCAACAGGAAAGTGACATGTGTAATACATTAAAGAGTATAAAAAACATGGATTAAGACATAAGTTGATTCATTTGGTTAGTAGCAGAGAGAGAGCATCATTAAAGAGCCTAAAAACTAAAAGAAAAGAAGAGAAGCAAGGAGAAATGTCACCCATTGTTGGAGAAAGGAGGGAAGAGAGAGAAAAAAGAAAAGAAAAGAAAAGAAAGAAGAGGGAGCTTTGTCTATGACATGGAAAAGTGTTCCAAAAGAAATTTCACGTTTTTCTACCTCCAATCATGCATCCAACATGATCCCATAGCCATCCAAATGAAGAGGAAGAAGAAAATGGGTTGATAATCTTACTAATTTTGTTAAAAATTTTGATTTGTTGAGTTATAGTTGGTGTGATTTACACCCTTTTGATGAGATATCAAGGTTTCATTGCATTGGAAGTGATTAGGAGAAGAAAAATTAAGAAAACTAATGTGTGGAACCTTGGTCAAAGGTGAGATCTATTGCCTAAAGTGTTTTATTTTGCCATTTGACGATTTAAGATTAATGAATGACATTAGAAAGTTAGTTTAATGATGAAAGAATGAAAGAAAAACCATGGAAATTATTAGATGAGTTTTTGTCCAAGGTTAGGATTTTTAATGTGTTATGATTCAAAATTCTATTTTGATGTTTTATAATGTGGATAGCATGGTTTTGATGCTAATGCAGTAAAGAAATGAAAAAGAATTGGTCTTGGTTGAAATTCGGCCAAGGGTGCTTGATTTAATAAAAAATTGTTAATGAAATTTTATGGCTTAAAATTCTACATTAAAATGCCACGGAGGTGTATTTGGACTGGTTTTAAGTGTTAGAAATCAAATGGAATTGAATTGGAAAAGTTTAATGTTAAATATGTTAAGTTTAGCCTTAAAGGCATGTTTGGTATAAAAGTATGGTTATGATATAATGACCATGTGAATGTAATTAAGGATGGTCATTAAATGTATTTGTGGTATTTGAGTTATTAAATGAAATATATTTGAGTTATTAAATGAAGTGCTATATTATTAGTTGGAGAAAAATTAGTATATGAAGTGTATGTGGAAAGTAATGAAGTCGACATGGTTTATGGTGTATTTGATTGGAAAATGTATTAAGGAGTTGAATATATTCGTATTAGGTTTTCAGATGAGAAAATGGAACCAACTGAAGGATTTCGAAGTAGTGAAAAGGAAACTAGCAAGTTATGAGTGTATTTTTAATTGCTTTATTTAAATAAATTCTTTGCAAAAGAATTGATGGCATATTACTTTATATTATATGATTGTAAGTTTTATGTGAACAATACATTATAAGTGAATATTGCTAGTATAATCGTATGTTTTAGCAATATATGAGTTGTAAATTGAAAGTTAAATTTTGTATGATTGGAAATTACATTGAAATTATGCATTAAATTGAATGTTTACACAAATGTACACAGAAAATAACACAGGTACAGTAGCACCCGACGATACTACTAATTCTACAGTGGGATCCTAGCTATTGTGGCAAATATATGTATTCTTGGGGTAGTTTATTTAAAAACGTAAAAAAAGATTAGCTAAATGAGCTCAGTGAGTGTTAATCATTTTACTGAAAATTAAGCCTTTCATAACATCATAACTAAAATAGTCCTATACAATAAGAAAGCTTAAGGTAAAATAATCACCATAAATATTCATTCTTGAATCATCAAATTTGGTAATAACATAACGTCTCATAAAACACAATTTCTGTTGGAACCCTTCCCCGGTGAGTTGCGGCCTGACGTCCTGCGTGACATCTGGACGCGCATCCCACGAGGGAGAGATTCCTCACCACTAAGGAAACCTCAAATCGAACTTAATTTAACG
>JANZLX010000008.1:29640833-29657085 GCA_025531955.1 Erythroxylum orinocense | reverse complement strand
TTACTAATTTTAAAATTTTCCATATTTATTATACATTTAATTACAAAATTTTAAAATTTTCTTATAATTAAATTACACATTTTTTAATTTTTCGTAATAGCTTATATATTAAAATTATATAATAATATAACTGACTAAGTTAGCAAGACATTATTGCTACGCACTTTCGCGGCGTTACCCTACTGGTAGTTATTGATGAACCACCTCGAACCCAAATTCCTCCTTGAGGATATCTCCTCGTACCCACTTGATCTGCCCCTGTTGGGCTTATACTAGAGGTGTCACGACTTGGGGGCATCCAAACACTAGCGATCATCCATGGGGGCACCAGGTGAGGTTGGACCCTCATCAATCGTTGGAAAACAAATGATGATTTAGCATTAGCGGATGACGATGGACTACAAAGCGCAATGGGATTTTCTTTAAATGCCTTTATCTCGTCATCCAATTGCTTTACCACTTTTGTCTCTTGTAAACGAGCTTTCTTCACATTCCTCCATTTTGTATCACATTCATCCATTTTGTACAAAATAAAGGATCATCAAGTGTCCCAAGGTGCTTGTTGATCTGAGAAAAGGCGCCATTGAAGAAAATGATGGAGATGTTGTCTTTCGTTACACGGTGATTTTTGTGATCTTTTTGCGGTTGATGTACAAGCGTTACGCCCTTCTAGCTTCCAGCAACACCTCGCAAATCGCAGTGAATATTGTTTCTTTTTTCATATACAATTTTCATGTGAATTACAGCTGTGAAAAAGTATCATAATTGAAAACAGCTTCATTTCAGATTACATTGAAATACTCCCTCTTATTTAAAATAAAAGTCGTTTTTAGAGGGATACATACTTATTAAGAAAGTTAATAAAATGTTTGATATACCCTTATTAATTACATATTGAAGTACCTTAAAAATATAATCTGTATAATATGTGGAATCAAAATGTGAGAAAAATGAAAGGGTAATTTTGGAAGTAAAATCATAAACATAAATAAAAAGTCACGATCGACACTTATTTTAAATAATTAAAACCCTTCTAAAATGACTTTTATTTTAAATAGAAGAAAGTATTGATTAATTCACACATTTCAAATATATTAAATATATCTTATCAATTTCATGTCTTTAAAAGTCAACCGTTTAATGTAGTTCAATAATGCATGTCATTAAAAGTCAACCATTTAATGTATTTCAATAATAACAAACCAAGTTTGCCGGTGTACGACTTGAAGGCCATGTTCCTGCACGAAATCTTTCTGTTGGTGGACTTGAAAAAACTAGTATAAAAGTCAACGAATGTTATGTAGTAATGTTTATAATTAATGCAGCCTTTTTTTAATTTGTTTTTGTAATTTAAACATGTAAATTAGGAAAAGTAAATTTGCAAACATATAGATTTGCATATACTTCCAACAGCATTTGATTTTCTTCTCTTAAGTATGGACTTGGAATTAAGTGAATGTAATGCCAATGATTGTTCTTGGAATTAGTAATGGGGACTGGTAAACAGAACTTATTTAACGATGGTAAATGTGGTTAAGCGAGTATCAGTTAAAAATAATTTATATTATTAAATGGAAATAAATATTTAATTAATATAATTAGATTTTTTATATAACTATTATTAAAAGTCCAAGTCCTAAAATTTGTCATCAAATCCTTAACAAGTATTATAAACAACAACAACAATAACACCGCCCTAATAGAAATTCTACTAAGATGAGGGGTTTGAGGAATCCAATAGTACACAATTATAGCTCTAACTAATAAAGGGACTCTTTTTGATAAGCCTACATATAAAAAATCTTTTTTAAATCGAATTAAAGAAAAGATAAAAAGAGAGAATAATAATAGCAAAATATATAAACAAATAATTGCATAAATTAGAATAAGTAAAAGTAAAAGTAAAAAAAGATAAAAAGATAAAAGATAAGGATAAAAATACAAATACAAATAAAGAAAATAAATTAAAAATAAAAATAAATAAATAAATAAACAGATAAGAAAGAAAACAAATAAGTAAAATACAAGGAATTGAAAGAGAAGAAAGAAAAAATATGAAATAAATAAATAAAATAACTAAAGGGGCAAATATTACAAGAAAAAGTATATAGGGTAAATACAAGACAAAAAAATGAAGGAAAATGTTCAAAAGACCTATGAAAAGGGAAGGGCCTCTTTATAAAAAGAGAAGGACCTCTATATGTAAGATCCTTGATGGAGTCCTAATTTGTCAAATTTTCCTATTAAGGGCCTACTTCTCGATAAGGTCTAGTAGGTTATATCATGTCTGATCACCTCCTTCCAGTTCTGCTTAGGTCTTCCTCTTCTTTGGTTACTGTCCCTAGATACCATCTTCTCGCTATGGTGTCAGGATATCCCCTTTTAACATGTCCAAATTACCTAAGCCTTGTTTTCTTCAACTTACCATCAATGTTAGCCACCTTAACTTGTCTTTTACCATTGCATTCCTAACCTTATCTCTTATTGTCAAGTTATATACCTACGAAGAATCCTCATCTCCACCATTATTAACTTATAATTATACACCTGTTTGATAGGTCAACGTTCCCTATAGAGCATAATTGACCTAATTGCTAAACGGCATAATTTACCTTTTAGCTTGAGTGGTATTTCTTATCATATAAAACTCCTAATGTGCTCCTCTATTTAAGTCATCCTGATTTAATATGGTGAAATATGTCATCACCTATTTCACTAATTGCCTTGTATGATGGAAGGTACTCAAAATAATCTTTTTATGGTCTCAATATGTTTATAGAGAAGTCTTATAATAGACATAAAAGTTTTCTATCTAACTTTGATAACTCTTTTTAAACCTAAATTGTGTATGATAAATTTAGCTCATTAACACTTAGTATTAACTATACTAAAAAATTTTAATATCTACTTAGGACAAAATATAAATGTAAGAAAAAATAAATCTTTTTTCTTTGACAACTAAATAAGATTAGGAATTTAATTATTAATTTAGTTACTCTCACTATTTTATTTAAAATAACAACTCTCACTATCATTCAGAAAGATTATTCCAACCTCTCTAGTGGACTAGGATCCTATTTAAATTTAGTTGACTTTGAGCTTAGTCAACAAATCAACTAAACTTCAATTCGGTAGATAATAATTTTATCAATCACTTATCAAATGACTACTAGATCTATTAGGTGACAACTTTTTCCAAAACATATGATCATGAGTTTTTCATCCAAATCACACTAATTTAATTAAGTATGACTTACCGTTATAAGATCAAAGATGTTGGAGTTAAAGTGAGATTGAGTTTGCTCAATAAACCTAACAATAAACAACGCTTTGTCTTATTCTTAAATCTACCAAAATTTTAGATGAGTGGAGATTTAGTATGTTAATTCCTTTACATAAGAACAAATGAGACATCCAAAGTTATAACAACTATAAAGGCATCAAATTACTTAGTCACACCATGAAGTTATAGGAGAATGTGATTAAGAAGAAAGTGAGAAAAGATGTTTTCTTTCTTAAAAAACCAGTTTGACTTTATGCGATGAAGGTCCATGATAGAAGCTTTACTTCTTCTTATAAGACCAACGGAATATTACAGAGAAAGACAGCATAACCTACACCTGGTTTTTATTGATATAGAGAAGGAGCATGATAAGGTACTTAGGGAAATCATGTGGAGGTATTTAGAAGTTAAGTAAGTTCCTAAGACTTATATATAGGTTATTAGGGATATGTATAAAGTTGTAAAACTAAAGTAAGAACGATATGTGAAGATATTTTCAATCGATATTGGGCTACAACAAGGCTCCTGTTTTAGCCCCTTTTTTTTTTTTTGCATTAGTGATTAATAAGCTTACTAAGAATATCAAGAAGATGTGTCTTGATATAAGTTGTTTGTTGATGATATTTCTTTATTGGATAAGAGAAAAGACAATGTTAATATCAAGCTTGAATTTTGGAGGAATACATTATAGTTGAAGGGCTTTAAATTAAGTAGGACTAAGACTGAGTACGTAGAGTTTACCTTTTCATGGCATAGGATAACTACCTATGTGGAGATAAAGATTGGTTCAGAAATTATACCATAAAAAAAGTGTTCTAAATATCTAAAATCTATCATCCAAAGCAATGGAGACATTCATATAGACATAATTCACTGGATTAAATCAGGATGACTTAAATGAAGAAGTGCATTAAGAGATTTATGTGAAAAGAAGATACCATTCAAGTTTAAAGGTAAATTATATTATTTAGCAATTAGGTCGACCATGCTCTATAGAGTAGAGTGTTGGCCAATCAAACAAGTGTGTAGTTATAAGCTAATGGTGGGAAAATGAAAATGCTTTGTTGAATTTGCAACCTTACAAGAAGAGATAAGGCTAGGAATATAATGGTAAGGGAAAAACTACAGGTGGCTAATATTATTGAAAAATTAAGAGAGATAAGGCTTAGATAATTTGAACATATTAAGAGGAGACACCTAAATACTCCACTATGAAGATACGAGACGATTGTACTTAGAGCTGTAAAAGGAGAAAACAAAGGCCTAAAAAAATTGGAGGGAGTTGATCAAAATTGATATGGCACTACTAAAACTTTTCGAGGACATGACCTGCAATATCAAATTTTTGCATACTAAGATATAGGTAAAAGATCTCTCATAAAAAGATTCATACCATTCTCATAGTTCTTTTAGCATTTTCCTCTTATATTTTGCCTAAACTTCATTATTATCCAAGCAAAGTTATGATCTAAAAGTCCAAAGACTATACTCACCAATTCTTGTGTTTCTCATAAAATTAGAATCTAATGATCAACCCTATTAGAACATAAAAAGAAAAGGTTGCAATGAAAGTCTCCAAACTAATTCTTCAAAACGGCATTTCCACCATTTATAAATTATAGTAGAGAGAAGGAAAAAACCAAAAGCTAATAACTATATTTATTAAAAAATATTTATTATTATAATAATTATTATTTAAAAAAAATACAAAAGTAAACCAGTAAGATAAAATGTTTAAAGGTTCAATAAATACTAAACCCTTATAAAACTAAAGTAGGTCTAAATGAGCCCATATATAATTAAGACATTATGTCTTAATCCAAAATTTTAAAGCAATGAGTTATAAATTATTTCTTTATATAAAATTTACTTCATTCGTACGTCTTCTTTTTTATGTAAGATTGCTCTATTTGTAAATTTTCAACGTTTCTCCTTCATAAGTGGATCTATCTATATCAAATTAGCTTTCTCTCAACCCAGAACTATTGTAAAGCTATTTAAGTCACTCCATAAATCATTATTCATCTTACTAAAATCTATTCTTTGGATTCTGACGTCAATAAAAAAGTTCTAAGGGAGTTTAAGGACAAATTTGATCAGGTTCAAGTGAGCCCATATATAATTAAGATATTATATCTCAATCTAAAACTTTAATTCAATGTTTATAAGTCTTAATTTTGTATATAAATTACTTCACCCTTATCTTTCTTTTCAATATAGGATTACTCTATCAGTGAATTTCTAACACCTTAAGGTAGTGCCTTTCTTTTCAACAGCTGATGCTTGAATCCCTCAGTTCACTCCCTTAGAGGCACCAATTTTGTTACCACGACATGTCTTAGTTATTGATGAGCCATCTCGAACCCAACTTCCTCCTTAGGATATCTCCTCGTACCCACTTGATCTGCCCCTGTTGGTCTCATACTAGAGGTGTCACGACTTGGGGGCCTCCAAACACTAGCGATCATCCATGGGGGCACCAGATGAGGTTGGATCCTCACCAATCGTTGGAAAACAAATGACGATTTAGCATTAGCGGATGGCGATGTACTACAAAGCGCAATGAGATTTTCTTTAAATGCCTTTATGTCGTCATCCAATTGCTTTACGACTTTTGTCTCCTGTAAACGAGCTTTCTTCACATTCATCCATTTTGCATCACATTCATCCTTTTTGTACAAAATAAAGGATCATTAAGTGTCCCAAGGTGCTTGTTGATATAAGAAAAGGCGCCATCGAAGAAAATGATGGAGATGTTGTCTTTCGTTACACGGTGATTTTTGTGATCTTTTTGCGGTTGATGTACAAACGTTACGCCCCTCTAGCTTCCAGCAACACCTCGCAAATTTCATATGAATTACAGCTGTGAAAAAGTATCATAATTGAAAACAGCTTTATTTCAGATTACATTACTGAAATACTGATTAATTCACACATTTCAAATATATTAAATATATCTTATCAATTTCATGTCTTTAAAAGTCAACCATTTAATGTAGCTCAATAATGCATGTCCCTAAAGGTCAACCATTTAATGTAGTTCAATAATAACAAACCACGTTTGCAGTTTATCAAGGTTTGGGAAAACGTCTTACAATATAAGTTGCTGGTGTACGATTTGAAGGCCATGTTCGTGCACGAAATCTTTCTGTTGGTTGGCTTGAAAAAACTAGTATCAAAGGTCAACGAATGTTATATAGTAATGGTTATTATTAATGCAGCCCCTTTTTTTGTATTTATTTTTATAATTTTAATATGTAATTTTATGGTCACAAAAATTTAATTTTACCGATTACTCCAAAACTTACCTTCCTTTAAAGAAACTAGTATACTTAAAGCATCCAGTAACTTTTTAATCTCAATGATTCATATATAAGTTTCTTAACAGTTAGGAAAAGTAAATTTGCAAACATATAGATTTGCATATACTTCCAATAGCATTTGATTATCTTCTCTTAAGTATATATCAAGTGGTGGTAAAGTTACGTACTATCCAACCTTTTCAGATTTTGCTTCTCAGCAGAATTTTAAGTGGGTGTTGATGATGATGTCGATGAATCATTAATAGGTCAAGATAGAAGATACATATGTTTTCAGATTTTTGTTTTGGATGATCTTTTTTTTTTTTTATATCATCAATATGATAAATATATTTAATAAAAAACTATTTAAATACTTAATAGAGAAATAACATTGAAAGATAAGATTGATACATATGATGGTATGAGTTAGTTTTCATAAATAAAATAAAGTTAAAAATTAATCATGTTAAAAGTATATATATTTAATTTTTTTAAAAATTAAAATGAATTAATTAAAAATTCAAATAGCTATCTGTGTTTCATATTCTTTGATATTAAAAAAGAGATAATCGTTTAATTATTTTCTTTATCTCTTTTTAATTTATTTGTACTTTGAATGCATATCACAACGTTTTAAGATCAAACCGTTTTTAAATTTTTGATAATAAATTTATTTACGATAAAAAAAATTTAGCACAACCGATCCACTATTCTTTTCTGATGAACTGTATACATCAATGTATAGAATAAAAAGTTGACTTATAATAGGAGGTGGAGAATATCTATCTGGCCACCTTCTTTCTATTAAATTATAAAGGATAACCTTATTTCACCCCATGATTATCAGCATTGTATATCCTATCATTTTTTTATTATTTATTACTTAAAATTTTTTAATGCTCATAAATTTATTGCTTAAAATAAAATTTAATTAGAAAACATAAATTGTATCATGTATTTTAACTTGTAACATTGTGTTGGTCATGATACGAGAGGAGGGTCGGTCAATCGTATTGTGTGTTCAATTTTTTAGTCTATTTAAAATTAATTAATAAATTGTTTACTCTGATTATAATAAAATCACAACAATCATAAAACAAATAAAATAATAATAAAGAAGAGTTGGACCGGTATCTTGCTTTTAGGGCTGTTAGGTTAAACTTATACTAGTAGAGTTTTTTTTATGTAGATTTTTTCTAAAAAAGCTTTTTTGATAAACCAATTAACTGTTTGGTTATCATTTAAAAAAGAGTTTTTCTGAAAAAACTTCATACAGTAGATTATTTGACAACATAAAAATAAAAATAATTTTAATTTTAACTATATTTTATTTTGTAATAAAAATTATTATTCATATAAATATTATTTAAAGTATATTAAACAATATGCAGACCACAATATATTACTAATTATATAATTTTAAACCATATGAAACATAAATAAAAATATATCTAACCAAATCTTTTAAAATGGATTATAAAATAAGTAAAATTAATATAAAAAATAAATATTAAAAATATAAAAAAGTCAAATAATATTATATAAATCTCAAAATAAATATTCAAGTTGAGTAAATAGTTAAATACATAATAAATTATACATTTTATTGTAATAAACGTGAAGATGAGTTTGTGAGTATTGTGGGAATTATGTGTAAAATATACGAATAAAAGGAACTAAAACATAAGTTGGTTAATTAATATGAGAATTCTACTTGAAAAAAACGCTTTTTTGATAAGTTCTAAATTTGAGTTTCTTAAAAAACTGTATTTTGGCTACTAAAAAAATTATGTTTTAAAAAAAAAACACTTTTTATCTTACAACCAAACACCTATTTTTCTTTAAAAAGATTTTTGTAAAAAAATGACATATTTATTGAAAAATAATTTTTATTTAACAACAAAACATTTATTTTAAAAGAAACTTTTATAATTAAAAAAATACTAATTGATATTCCCACAGCCATTCAAATAAGCACTAAGTCGGCAATTTGAAGACGAATTATGAAAGTCCTGCGTTTGTGGGATGACGAAGATAAGAGGGCGTTTCCGTGACCACAACTTTTGTCCTCCGCAACACGCCAACGTTTTAACAGCATATGATCAGTTCATTTTCACTCGCTCAAATCATAATATATACCTTTAGTTCATTTATTATTATTCTTTTGGATCGAATTCCAAAATAACAGCAATAAACAAATGAACAAGATTTTTATTTGTTTTTTTTTTTGGTAAAAATATTTGTTTATTTAATCGAACGGGAAAACCAACAACCTTTTTTTCCCCCCCTAAAAATTAACAATTTGATGCAAAAATAGCTGGCCAAATTATAAAAACATGACGATTTAAACAAAGCCCCAACTTAGTTGTTCTTATCGAAGCAGCCGGCTCAGAAAAATGAGGAGAACTGCTTTTCAGGGGATTGGAAAGGTCAATGGACTCGGTTTTCAGCAGAAAATAAAAAAGTTTAAGAGACTCGATGCCCCCAAAATAAGCCTTTTCTGTCTCGATCGTTAAACAAAAATTTCTAGATACGTTGCTAGAATAGATTACCCATCATTTATTTAGGTTAACGTTTTATTAAGGGCATAGCGTGAAGGACTTTTTCTACAAGTTCATGTTTTCTATGCAAAAGAAGTTGGAGCATTTTATTTTAACCATTCACGCATTCCATGATTTTTTATCAAATAATGTTGCGTACAGATCAATCAGAATATTCATATTAGAGGCATTAAATGACTGGTTATTTTTATATATTAAGATATTTTTTAAGGTGTTGCTTGTCAATCATGCTCACAAAATTAGACTACATGCATTAAGAAATTTGATCGATTAAGAGAATCACAGTTAATCATGCTTTAAGTTTCTTATTGTGCATATGTCATGCTAATCATCGAGATAATTTTTTAAAGAAATTTTATAGTTAACTATACATGATTAATTGATTATGTCTTTGTTTTGACTTTAGAAAAAAAAAAGGTCCTTCTCAGATTTGCGCAAATCTGGCATGTGATTAGTAAACTCGGACAACTCGTTGGGGTTAGTCACGCCTCGATATTTCAAAGGGTGCAGAAGAAACGTAGCTCGTAGGTTCATGAACCATTTTATCTTTTTATTATAATCGAAAAACGATGCCGTCCATCATAAGAATACCAACTTGTTTATTTTAAAATGTCTATCTGAAATTCAACTTAGACCAATACGTATATATATTTTTAATGAATATAAAAGTTTATCGTCCATATATGATAGAAGTGAGATTAGTATCTGCACGTCGTGCTTCTTTAATGGTGAACGACAATGGGGTCGCGCGACCTGTTTGGTCAGCATCGCTTTGATTACGACTTCATCCTTTAACCGCCGGCTGCTTATCAATATCAAACTTGAATACGATTTCATCCTTCAAACGGTCGCAAGTCAGCATCAATCCGATATCACATACATCTTTGCTAATGTCCTATCTTTGTGTATCCTCAACTTGGAAAGGATAACAAAAGTTGAACATATCTAACGGAAACAGAAGAAACTTCGTGCCATTAACTCACAATACAAATGTTTTAAGAAGGATATTCTAGTTTTGTGTTCCTGAAAATTCTATGCACTTAAATTTAGTTTTGAAGGCAGTTATAATTGACTTGTTAATAGAATAAAATCCTTTTATGGTTACGTTATTATATACTTTTACAATTTTTTAACAAATTCTACGTTACTAATTTTGTTACAAATTAAAAAATAATGGAAATTTTAAATAAATAATATTACATTTGGAGGAAGATTTTGAGCCAAGTTTGTCCTATTGATTTGCTGGCCTAAGCGCTGAAACCTTGTATTACATTTCACCGGCCCATGACGTCTGGGTGTATGCGGACATCAATAACATAAATAATCCTTTTCAGCTTAGAATCCTAGAAAATCTGTATACCGTATGTATAAAAAGATAAAGAAACCTTGTCTATTCCTTGAGAAGTCAGAAGAGGAAAGTGATGGACCGGCGATTTATAGCCTGACAATCCCATGGAATCCTTTGAAAATTCAACAAATACTCGATCAAAATTAAAAACAAAAGAGAGTAGTATGTTGAGATTAAGTATACAATATTAGTTTGAATTTTTAGGCATTTAATTTATTTAGTCAGATAGCAAAGATACCCCTTAAACACTTCACAAGAAGAGGAAGTCCCTGCGGTGTTTTTTAACTGTAGGAAATGAAAACGTGAAGCTGTATTCATAGATCATGATTCTGGCGTCAACGCTCTTGCCTTATAAATAGTGACATGCTTACAACATTCTTACCTCAATAGAATTTCTTCCTCAGTTACAGGGTGAGAATCATAGAGAGAAAAGGAACGGCAGAGATGGGAAGTACAAACTCCGACCCTTTTCTCAAAAACATACCATCTATCAAGTTTACTAAGCTCTTTATCAATGGAGAGTTCGTGGAATCCGTTTCAGGTTTATGCTCATCTCTTCTTCTCCTTCTTCCGATACTCCACCGTATACACATAAAAGACAAATTTCTTGTTTTTGCTGCTTCTGTGGTTTTGTTCTACTTGCATCATGGAGTACTCGAGTCTGTGGTTTTGTTCTACTTGCATCATGGAGTACTCGAGTGTTATGGTTGTCGCTTGTCATACATCTTTTCTTATGCAAATCTTATGATTGGTTTTTGGTCCTCTGATAATCTATCTAAGATTCATCTCTGAATCAAATAATAAATTCTATGTTCAATTTGATTTATCTCAATTTATTTTTAGACTTCATCAGCTTCCTTCCAAGTTGATTCACATTAAGTTAAGATATTCTGATTCCATATTAAAATAACATGGAATAGTGATAAAGATGAGAGGATGATGAAATTAGATGTCACAATATAGTATCACTATTTAGCTCAATCATACCTCAAGAAATAATTTTCGCGATATGAGTTTCCTTACAATTAGTTCTTACTTTTACTTTTACTATCTTTTCCATCATTAAAATAAGCTTATTGGTCAATCGGGTGAAATGTAAAAAAATAGGAGCTGAACCTCTGATAATTCTTGCACGCGATAGGAAAGAAGCTATACCCTTTTCCTTTAAAATTGAAATTACACGTAGTACTTCATGTTGGCCCACCTCATTTCATTTTGTCTATTATTATTGCAACAAAAATAATTATGTGGTCAAATTAGGAATTTGTAATAAATTAGGAACTATTAATATTATGAAGCTCTATCATCTCTTCATCATCCGGTCAAATTCCTGTAGTTACAAGCTAATATGTGATCATGATAAAATTTGTAAGGAATGTTTTATGTACAATTTATGTTAATCAATAAGCACAAAACTAAGAATATTGGTAGGCCAATGTTCGACAATTTTCAGTTTTTGGTTATTGGAGGAAAAGAAAGCTAAGAAAGAATTATTGTGTGAGTACAGGAAAAACATTTGAGACAATAGACCCAAGAAGTGGAGACGTGATTGCAAGAGTTGCAGAGGGTGACAAAGAAGACATTGACGCGGCTGTGCAGGCTGCTCGCCATGCATTCGACAGTGGTCCTTGGCCTCGCATGTCGGGTTATGTACGTTTTACTTTTTATCTTTTTTTTTTTTCCATGCTTTAATGGGATTGCCATTTTGTGTAAAGACTTGCATATACCTTACATGAATATATGGTATCAGGCGAGAGGAAGGATTATGATGAAACTTGCGGATTTGATTGAGGAAAACGTAGAAGAATTAGCGGCACTGGATTCAATTGATGCTGGAAAGTTGTTCAACTGGGGAAAAGCTTTTGACATTCCACACGTGGTAACGATGCTGAGGTATTATGCTGGTGCAGCCGATAAAATTCATGGAGATGTGTTGAAAATGTCACAAGAGCTTCAAGGCTACACACTCCATGAACCTATTGGTGTAGTGGGACATATCATACCCTGGAACTTCCCTAGCACTATGTTCTTTGTCAAAGTTAGCCCTGCTCTTGCAGCTGGATGCACTATGGTTGTTAAGCCTGCTGAGCAAACACCCCTTTCTGCTCTCTATTATGCTCACCTTGCCAAGCAGGTAATCTTGTAAACAGAATCACGCGTGGTTATGTTTGACATGTCTATTAGTGATATCCACTTCATTTTTTTTTAATCTATCTTTCACTTTGTTTTGTTGTAAATATGTCAAACAGGCTGGAGTCCCTGATGGAGTGATCAATGTTGTGACCGGATATGGGCCAACTGCTGGTGCTGCTCTTGCTTCTCATATGGATGTTGACAAGGTCAATTTCATTTCATATGTGTATTGAGGGTTTTTAGTGGAGTACAGTCGTGGTGTCTTTTGTCCCTTATATCTTTGAAACAAATAAACACTAAAAGAGACTATTTTATGTGATTCTCGAGTTGAATTTCTTATTCACAACATTTGATCTTAAATCTTTCAGATAAGCTTTACTGGGTCGACAGAAGTTGGACGACTAATAATGCAAGCTGCAGCAGCTAGCAATCTAAAGCATGTTTCACTCGAATTGGGAGGCAAATCACCTCTCCTTATTTTTGATGATGCTGATGTAGATAAAGCCGTAGATCTCGCCCTCCTCGGCATTTTGTTTAACAAGGCAAACTTGTCCCTGGAATTTCATCAATCTTGTGTATATATGCTATGCTTTGATTTTCCTCTTAAAATGCATATGGTGACATAAACTTTCTTCCATTTATCATATATTCTCAGGGTGAAGTGTGCGTGGCAAGTTCACGAGTTTATGTTCAAGAAGGTATCTATGATGAATTTGTAAAGAAGCTGAAAGAGAAGACAAAAGAATGGGTTGTTGGAGATCCATTTGATCCCACTTCCCGACTTGGGCCACAGGTAACAAAGTTAAGAACATCGTCGGTGGCATATACAGAACTTATGCTTTACAAGAAAACAGGCCTAGGATAATTGAAATGTCCTTTTCATGCCATAGGTGGATAAGCAACAGTTCGACAAAATCCTGACTTACATCCAACACGGAAAAAGAGAAGGAGCTACCTTGATAACTGGTGGTAAGTCTATAGGAGAGAACGGATACTATCTTCAACCAACAGTTTTCACCGACGTTAAGGTAACGTGAATTATACCATTCCTTAGACACTTATGTTTTGTGGGAACTCTGTTTTGATTACTAGTCCTGATTTACTGTTTAGGAGGACATGCTAATAGCAAAGGATGAAATTTTTGGACCTGTTATGTCACTAATGAAATTCAAGTAAGTTTTATCTAGATCAAAAGTGATTTTGTTTTGCAATTGTCAACACGCTTAGTAATGTTGATTCAAATGGGTAACTGCAGGACCATAGAAGAGGCAATTAAAAGGGCAAACGATACCAGATACGGTTTAGCTGCAGGGATCGTCACCAAAAACTTAGATGTAGCTAACACCGTCTCAAGATCAGTACGTGCTGGAACGATTTGGATCAATTGCTATTTTGCTTTTGAAAATGACTGTCCCTTTGGAGGATACAAGATGAGTGGATTTGGAAAAGACATGGGATTGGATGGTATCTATAAGTATCTCCAGGTCAAGTCTGTTGTAACTCCCGTTTATAATTCACCATGGCTCTGAGGTGTCCCAGAAATGATATTCAAGTGAAATCACGTTAATTTTAATTTCAGTTTTGTAATTTTACTTTTTCATTTTGATACATATATTAAAGAACTTAATATATAGATAATAAGAACCTATTAACCTTTGCAATCTATTCTAAATTTAAAATTTTGCATTTTGTATAGCTTGTATCTTTTAGCGGCCCTTGTTCTATTTACGGGAACATCTATTTACTTGTTTTCATAGTCATTATAGAATAAATTAATCATCATACTATAATTTATTACAAACAAATCATAATTACTATTAATAATTTATTCTTTGATACTTTAAAAGAAAACAATAGAAAATTTAGTTAATAAACAATTTATAAAGCCCAAATGCATTAAGTAGAGAAGAAGACCAAGACTGAAGAAAATCAAGGAACAATATGTCTATAAATTTATTTCTAATTTTTCTTACATCAACTACTTGGTTATTTTAATGCTTTAGAGGCTTTTGGTGCATAAGCACATGCTGTTTTGAGCTTAATGCATAAATACTTTTATTTATCAAAAAATAAAGGTTTTTATTAAAAAAATCCTCTTTATCTTTAAAATAATTTTTTTTTAAAAAAATTGAAATATGTTTGGATCAATTTCTGGTTAAAGAAGTGAGGTTTGATCTTTGAAAGAACTCGAAAATTCTTTAAAATGCGTTTTCGAACACAATGATTGACCAATGTGTAGGTGTGATCAACCAATGCAGTGTTTAGGTGTGATCGACTAATTCGTTAGGAGCTTTGAAAAATTATGTACCATAAGTTTGCACATAATATTGGTTGATACATTAGTTGACTAATATCACTGTTACTAGCTATTATAATATTTAATTTTTGTGTCTCATGATATGTTGGAGCTAGTATGAGTATGAATGCTTGGGAGTTTGATTGTTGAGAATTTGTATGACATTTAGAGGTTACAATAACATATTTATAAGAATTTTTTTGGCAATTACAAGCATTCATTCATTTGTTGTGAAGTGATTGAGTGTTCTTGAGCATTAAAATGAGAAAGCAATGTTCATTTGAGTTACAAACATCAATTGGGACTAGTGTTCTTATATTTGGGTATTATAAAATGCATTAGGGTTTTTGACAGCGCATCGTGACATTAATCAAAATGAAAACTAGATTAAAACTATAGGAGTGGTGAGTCTAAGTCGATCCCGCAGTGAGTCTGTATAAAGTTGTTGAAATGAAATTAATCAGTGTTTAGGTTTAAAAGAGCTTTTGGATTTTGAAATAAGATAATAAAATAAAACTAAAATAGTGAAAATATATTAAAGAAAACATGTGAAAAATGATAAAAGTGGAGAATTCAATAAGGACCCGATTTTTCGTTCAATCTCAACCTATACCCTAATTAAGCATATTTTATTGATTTGTTGTTCTTAAACCTCTCCTAACAACTTTTAATCATGGGTTAATAATTAACCTAATTTTTCCTTTAGGTTTTGTTTAATCAAGATATGATCATTAATTAAACCTAACCACCGAATAACCTAGGATACCATCTCTAGATTTAAATAGATGTGTAACATCCCGCCCCCTACTAAGGGGTTTGGACCCCTAAAATTTGGTGCACGTGAGCTTAGAAGCTTTGAAGAGGGTGTGAGAATTGTGTGTCCGTCAAACGGACATGGAAGTCCGTTTAACGGACAACTTTGGGTGAATTGGAACAATTAGATGACTCATGTCCGTTTAACGGACATGCAACGGACTTCTCGGGAGAATTGGGACACTTTGTTCGATTCATGTCCGTTTAACGGACTTTCTCAGGTGAAATTGGATTGCTTGGCTAGTTTATGTCCGTTTAACGGACATCCTCGGGGCAACTTTAGTGAATCGAATTTCTGACCGTTTTAAATTTGGTACATATGGTCTTAAACGAGATTATGATAAAAATGCATCATAATTGGATATACATTGATGAATTGGATTTTTGCACACATTAAAATCATTGATCATGCACTCAATTGACTTTTTCCGGGTATAACTGGTAATGAATGTGATTGCTTGAGAATTTTGAGCTATGGTTATTGGAAATTGTTTTGGAACGTGAAATTGTTAATTT
>JANZLX010000008.1:29537840-29565883 GCA_025531955.1 Erythroxylum orinocense | reverse complement strand
AAAAAAAAATGTATACTGAGTTTTACTGACTGATGTAGCACGCCACCCTTGCGGGGCACGGACTCGGATATCACCAATGATATCGGGTTCGGGTCACTCGGGAGTGGGGTGTTACATGTATAAACCTACTAGGTAATTGAAATTGCTTAATAATAAAAGAAACTGTTGATTGTTGGGGATGACCAAGTCGTGAATGCCAATCTGGAGCCGAGTGCTTGATTGCCTGAAAAGCTCGACTATTGCCAAGGATGGAATGTAGCGTTGCACCTGGAAGCTTATAAACACCATCCTCTATTGGTCCGTGTAACAAGATCTGGTTACTTCTCTGGTCCTTTACAGAGAATCCATCGGAATCAAATTGAAATGAACAATGATTGTCGGTAGCTAATTTATTAACCAAAAGTAATTGTTGTTGCAAAGTAGGAACATGCAAAACATTTTTCAAGTGAAATTTATGTACAGCAAATGTGAGAGTTGTTTGACCCACATGTTGAATGTTTAAACCGCGTCCATTACCTATAGTTATTGTGTTAGGACCCTTGTACTCCTCGTAGATTTGAAGCGCTGCCAAGTCAGGAGTCATGTGATGAGAAGCTACAGTATCAGGAAACCAATCATTGGTAGAAGACGTGGAGGCAGTGGCCACATTAGCAGTGATCTTATCAGAATTCTGCTCATAGCGCCTACGACACCTTTTAGCCTGGTGATTGTTGAGGTTGCATATCTGACAGGAAGTGGGATACCATGGTTTCTTACCTTTATTGTTATTGCGATTGGTGTTGCTCCTGGTCTGATTATTGGGATTGGAGGTGAATGGCCTGCTACCGGAAGTGTTCTGCCGTGCTATGTTGGCAACAATGGGAGATGGTTTCCTAGTATTTTGAAGAGAATTTCATAAGCAATAAGCCGTCCAGAGAGATCAGAGGAGGATACCTGATTTTTCTTTGTTGAGAGAGAGGCAACCATAGGATGATATTCCGTAGGAAGCAAGCGAAATATGTTGGCATTGAACTCGTCAGGAGTGACTGGAGTGCCAATAGCGGCTAACTCATCAGAGATGGATTTGGCTTCACGAAGGAATTGAGCCATGGGTTTATCATCAAGGAGACAGATTCTGCAAGGCCATACGTAGTTGCACACGTCTTGCACTATTGCTGCGCCAAAGGATTCAGCAAGGGACTGCCAGGCAGCAAAGGTAGTATCGAGACCAGTAACATATGGAAAGATCTCTTCTGTGAGAGATGATAAGATCCAACTTAAGAGCAGTTGATCTTCCTGCATCCATTTCAAATATATAGGATTTGTGTCTAAAGCATTGGTTGTTGGATTAGTGATAAAAGGTTCTGGTGGTGGCGTGCCATTAATGTGATTGGTGAGATTGTAGCACTTGATGATTGGTTGAAACTATGTTTTCTAGGCAAGAAAATTTGTGGGTTTGAGTTTGAGTTTGAGCGAAAACTGAAGTTGAGCATGTGGTAAAGTAGTGGACAATGAAGGGGAAGAGAGAGTGAGTGTGTTGAGAAGAGATGTATCTGCAATAGCAGATGAAAAAGAGGAGGATTGTTGGTTGTCTTGAGTTGCCATTATAGGCTCTGATACCATATGTGATAATAAAGTTAGAATGATTTCCACACATCTGTCATTGATCACTGTAGTATGAATATATACACCAAGTTGTTACAGGAGTATCTCAAAATATCAGTAAAGGCTAGATATCAAAGTTATCCTAGGATATAGCTAACAAACTTAACAGAAGATAAGTGGTGAGCAATAATAGTTGTTTACATATTATCTATACTTTATCTCTAACAAGGTAAAGTGATGACTTCATCAAATATATTTTTAGTTTCAATTTTCAATGTCATATTTGTTTGATGGTATCCAAAAAAAAATAGTAGCAGGTGTCGTTATGATCTCTACTTAAATTTTGATAGAAATCTATATGTAATGAATAGGCTCCTTTTGATACCTAATTATTAGTTCCTAAATGACACACAAGAGATGGTGAATTATTTGTGAATTTACATTTTTATTTTTTAAAATTTAATAAATGATCATATGATAATTTCATACAAGGTAATGACGAAATAATAATAGTAACAAAACAAGAGAGAAAGAAAAAGAGAGATAAAATTAAATTTATAATGATTGAGTCAAACAATCATTCATTTACATCCACTTAAACTCTACTTTAGAATTCCCTTTCATCTTCTTAATCATTTTTGTTATAGGTGAAGAGTAACTCTACTTATAATTGTTTTAGTTTTTTGCATGGTGAAAAGAACTTTTTACTTCTTTTTTCCAAGGTTAAAAATAATTCTCCCTTAGCAATTCTCCCTACTTTCTACACAAACATAGCTAAATAATAAGGTCTCACTTTCTTTTTCTCCCCAATAAATTAGAGGTTAATTTCACTTAAATGCTCTTAGTAGCTTCAAGGATCTTAACAATTATCTATTATGGCAAAATTTCTTTGCAAAACTCATATGTAATATATTTATTCTTAAAACATATTCAAATTCCATAACTTTTGACAAGTTTAATTAGATGATATAAACCTTTTGGTTAAAACAATATTCCTCTTGTTGGGTGTTGAGATACAGCTTTCAGCTAATCAATATTCTGTTTGTTGGGTATCAACTAGTCCAACTCTTGTCTTGTGCACACTATTGAATTAATCTACTGTCCCCTTTCCTTTTTCCCACATTTTCACAGACATAATATATAATAAAGGCAAGCCCTTGAGTAACCAATAATGTTACTCCTTTATGACTAAAAAATCACAAGTTTTGAGTCATAAAAATAATTTCTTTGTGATATATAAAAGAAAAATTGCGTACAATTGATGTCTTTTTCTGACTCTCTCAAAGTGGGGACATGATCTTCTATCCATTTTATTCCGTCCTTAGCTTGTTCCATAAATCTCGGCCATCTATTTATGCGAAATTCATGCGAAACTCATATAAATAGATGGCTGAGATTCATAGAACAGGATAGGGATAGGATAAAATAAACAAAAAATCCTGCCTCCTCAAAGTAGAGAGATTTGTGCACGGGAATTGTTGTTGTTTTTTTCACCGACATGATAATCTTTGTTAGGTCTACTTATGTTTTCAAATTATATTATTTTTCTCAAAGTTGAAAGAATGAACGGTTTTTCGTCCTGAAAGTAATGCGCTCCTTTGGTATTATATATATAACCTCACAAAGTAGAAATATAGTCTATACAATTGAGTCTTTAGGCAGGGCTTAAAGTAGAGACCAGATCTTCTGTCCAGTTTTATATTATCATATTCTGTCTCATGAAATCTTAGTCATTTATTTTGTGGGACCCACATAAATAAACGACTGAAATTTATTAGACACAATAAGACACCATAATATTGGACAGGAGATCTGAACTCCTCAAAGTCTCCCTCAAGAGTCATTAATAAATAATATAAACGACGACAATATTATTAAATAATATAGTTGGTAAAACATACCATCAACTTATAAATAGGTTCTTTGGACATATTTGGCGAAGTCGTCAGTTGTCTGCGAGTCCAGTCTAGAATTTGATTTTTATGAATTTGAATATTGAAGTTTAGATCTGTGTATCTCTCATGAATTATGAGGACAAGTGGACGATGCAATATCCAGATCTTAAAATTGCTCCTCACGATTCAAAATCTAGAAACCCTTGACAATTTGAAATATCAACAAGTTTGAAAAGAAAATCGGGTTGGTTACATGCAAATAGGTCTGCTTATAAATAAAATAATTTTTTTTTGGGTTTTATTCAGGCTATCTCTTAGCCTGGTAACTACAGCGATTTAAATATGATACTTTGCTTAAGGTAAGGTAATAGTAGATCTGGTAATGTGTCAGTTTTTACTTATTTACTTTAGAACATATATCACTATTGTATTGTCACATTTACACATAGATTCATCAGAAACAATTTTTCTATTATGTAAGAGTAAGACTGTGTACTATTAAACTTTCTTAGACCTCGCTTTATTGTGAAACTTCAGATTAGATATGATAATGATGTTGATGATGGTAACTTTGCTTAAGGTTAGATGACAAGAAGTTTAAAATACAACCTCATATGAAAAAATGACTCCTAGATTGCTTATGTAAATTATCAAAATTTTTAGATTTCAAACATTACTTATATAAAAAAATTTACGATATTCACTTCATTAAGAACTTTACTATTAAAAGGTAACAAGTTAGAGTTATCTCTTTATATTGCATACGGTTATGAATAGCAATCACCATCAAATAAAATCGTTACTCCGAGGGAAGAATAACCATTTAGCAGCGTTCTGAAATTTAGATCGGTCATTGAATTGGTGACCTTATTGGTTACCGGTTCAATCATGAACCGGTGTGACGTAATAATTATGTAATAATTATATTTAATTAAAAATATTTAAAAATATAAAAATAAAAAAATAAAAATAAAAATTGTCTGACTGGTCGGACCAGACCAATTCAACCGGTCAATTGATCGATTTTAACCAATTCAGACTAAATCAATTTATAGCTAATTTAAAAAAATAATCTGGATCAAACCACCGACCGGTCACCGTTTAGACCGATCAAATCAACCGTTCCGATCCGAGTTTAAAAACAGACCCTTCTAGTGAATGGAAAAGTTTGCGAAGTAAAATATGAGGGAAAGAAAGAGAACTACGCAAAGAAAAGAGACAGGACACGTGTGACACGGACACGGACACCAATGCTATAAAAGCAAAGTTTTTGCAGGTGAAAACTTGTCATGTGTTTGCTACCTTTCTACTAAGTCAGATTTTAATAAAGTAATATTATTGTAAATGAATATATAATTCAGTGAAAGATAATAAACAAATAGTGGTCCCGTCTTAGACGAATCCATTCTCATAATTCGTGAATCCAAAAGTGGACCATAACTAGTTAGTCAGAGGTGTGCCAACCGGCGGGCCACGGCGTGCGTATAAATAAACGGGGCAAGCCAATCGTACACTTGCTCATCAACAGCTCCACCACAAAGAGGGAGAAACTAAGATAACGAAAGGTCAAGCTCTCAGAGATGGCAGCTCATAAGAATGGAAACTCTGATTCTTTCGTCAAGAAGCCTTCTATTAGGTTCACTAAGCTCTTTATCAATGGCCAATTTGTCGATTCTGTTTCAGGTTTCTAGCTTCTTCTCACTGTCCTCTTCCTTTACGTTATACATATAGTTCATAGACACACATACAGCACAATCTTATTTCAGTCCTTTCTATATGTTCTAAGTGGGAGAATCTTTCTTTTACGTCCTTTTTCTATGTTTTCTTTACATTTTTCAATTGGGATCACGCCAGTTGATTTTGATTTGATCAATCTCTTCTCTCATGTTAAGATATTGTTGTTGGTATCTTGATGTTCCCATTACAATTTAAGTTTCATCAATAGTTCAGTCTCTGACAGCAAACTCGTTCATTTTGACAAGAAGTGAAAAGTACTTTGTTATTCTCTTTGAATCGAAAGAGACAGCAAAGTCTTGAGTTAATTCTCACGACCTTTCTGTGAATTAAACTTTGGTTCATATCTTTTTGTTTCATGTGCAGTTTCGCACATCAGGATTCATGTCTGTATATACATTATAGAATTAATCTCTGATTAAGGAAACTATCAAACTCATAATTGGGTACAGGGAAAGTGTTTGAGACAATAGACCCGAGAAGTGGTGATGTAATCGCCAAAATTGCAGAGGGATGTAAAGAAGACATTGATGCGGCTGTCGCGTCAGCACGCAATGCATTCGACAATGGTCCATGGCCCCGCATGTCTGGTTATGTAAGTTCTCTCTCTTCCTTTTTGTCTTCTTTTTATTTGTTTTCTATATCAGGTTGGTGACATTATATATACCCATAGTTAACGATCAATTTGGACGTCTCAATCGCAATTATATTATATCGCAAATACTTAAACAGTGAAAAATAAGTATTAGTTGACCTGCAAGGTTTAGGTTAGTAATTTAGTCGTTGCAGGTATTATTTCAGCTTCTTTTTCTTTGTACGTTACTTGTAAGAAATCATGTGTTCAGATAGACACAGTTGGTACAAGATAAGTATGCTTATATACTATCATTTCAAGACCAGAAGGCTGCTTTAGATGAAAATACATGGTGGCCATATGACCATGCTTTCAGAATAATAGTTAAAAAATAGCGGAATTAGGTAACTTGTTATATCATGGAGGATGGTCACATGATATAACATATAACTTGTCAATTTCATCGATACTACATATCCTAAACAACCTAACGACAGTTTAATAAATAAAGGTGATACATATTGGATTAAATTTTTTGTTCCGATTATGGTATTTTTATTATGTTTCGTTAAATCTTATCTACATATTTATTTGAACCTTATATAAATGTGTAAATAAGATTTAATATAATAAGATTAAAACAGAGTAATTGGAATAAATAATTTGACGTAGATAGGTCATAGGTTTTGTGACAGCTTACACCTTTGTGAGGTATAGGAGCTCCTAAATTTTCATTTATTTATTTTGTGGTCATTGCATAATTAAATAATTGTGTTAGAAAAGGGTTAAAAAGAAAATTAAGGAAGGATGAAATCCTAAAACACTTCAAATGCATCCGACCGAAAGCTCCTAAATTCATCTAACACAATATTCGACGGCTGTAAAGCGTCCAGATACTTTGTATCCTAATCATGTTTTTTCACATGGTCTCATTCTGTCCATTCCAAATCCTGTAAAGTCCATCCATGCGCCTAACTCTTATTTAGCTATTCACACCCTCACAAATCCTTTCAAAAATTCCAATTGATCAGACAAATTTCAATTTTAAAATTTCAGAATCTTCAAAACCCTAATGTTAAATATACTTTCAATCTTAGTCGATTCGATTTCTTGTTGAGGGGAATCATTTGATTACCAAAGCACCATAATCGCTATGTCTTGAAGCCTACCCATCACAAAATCAACAAAACAATAAGTTATAACCCCAATTTAAAGATAGATAGCATTTGAAAAAGGATTTAAGATAGGAATTATAATTTACTCATTTATTTAGTAGCTTACAATGTCATGATGATTATTAATTCTCGACCGCTGGGCTTGTTTGATACATATGGTAGCGATCACGACGTACTAGAATAGTACTAATGATTTTAATTTACTTGGTTATTCAGTCAACAATTACTTGTAAGCAATGACGTAACACTAGCAGACTTGCTTCACCACAAGTAGCCAGTAAACCATTCCTTTCATTTTTAGGTTCCTCGTTTACGATATCAAATGAATAAAGAGATGATCATTTGAGTAGGCTTGTCTTTTTTCGATAAGTCTTAGGTATTAATGGTTTTGTTTTTAGAATTGACTGCGAAGTCGGTTGGTAAGTAATTCTAATGTATAGTTTCTCTCTGCCTCCATTAATGATTATGCCGTGAGAACTACAACGTTGCAATTAATTAATGGAATTAAAGCTATATCAATTGACACAAAACTATCTACACTTCATGTTAGATCGTGTGGATCCCGTTTAACTTGATAAGAACTAGACTTAGTTTCTTCATTACCGAAGCAAAATTTATGCATTCTGCATTCAGGATGCGAAGACTTGTAGGGACATGGACTTGGTGGTGCTGAGAAATGACATTTGATAAATGGTAGTCTGAACGAAAACTTCTAACCATAATGTAGTGCTTTAGATAGAAAAAATACAAAAAAATCTTTCATAATTAACTTGCTTATATGTCAGACAATGTATGAGAAGAGAATCAGACATTTGTATATCTTGATTGATATCAGGCAAGGGCACGTATTATGATGAAATTCGCAGACTTAATTGAGGAGCACATAGAAGAACTAGCAGCTTTGGATACCATCGATGCTGGTAAACTGTTCAGTTGGGGTAAAGCAGTGGACATTCCTCACACTGCAATGCTTCTGCGCTATTATGCTGGTGCAGCTGACAAAATTCATGGAGAAGTGTTGAAAATGTCGCGAGAGCTTCAAGGCTATACGCTCCGTGAACCCGTCGGTGTGGTCGGACATATCATCCCCTGGAACTTCCCTAGTAGCATGTTCTTCATGAAAGTTAGCCCTGCTTTGGCAGCTGGATGCACCATGGTCGTTAAGCCTGCTGAGCAATCACCCCTTTCTGCTCTTTATTATGCTCATCTTTCAAAACAGGTACAATCTTGGAAAACGTCTAGACATTTTTGATGTGGCATTGCCTCTATATATAGTTTGTGTTCCATTTCAATTGTTGTCTTATCTTCAATGTAAAAAGTTTTCCTTTCATTTAAATTTTTGTATGCTGAACAGGCTGGCGTGCCTGATGGAGTTTTAAATGTTGTAACTGGATATGGACCAACTGCTGGTGCTGCTCTTGCTTCCCATATGGACGTCGATAAGGTGAGTCATGAAGGTTTTGAATTCTGATCGTTTGGACTTAATTGCATTCCGTTGTAGTCTCAACTGAAAACCCTAATCATAGAACTGCTTGCAGTCCGTTATTTAAGTATTTGGTTTCTCTGAAAGATGAAGATGCTTAACAGTTGGTTTCTTTGAAAGATGAAGATGCTTAACAGATCAGTTTACTTGTTATGTTCTTTGAATTGGATTTCCAACTCAAAGCATTTCGCCTTTGACCTTTCAGATAAGCTTCACCGGTTCCACAGAAGTTGGACGTAAAGTAATGGAAGCGGCTGCAGCAAGCAACTTAAAGCAGGTATCGCTTGAATTGGGAGGCAAATCACCTCTCCTGATTTTCGATGATGCTGATGTAAATACAGCTGCGGATCTCGCTCTTCTTGGCATTCTTCACAACAAGGCAAACTTCTTCCATCTTCTGCAAAGGCTTTCCTCTTACTGAATTAACTCTTTTCTTAGGAAACAAAGTTGATGTAAATGCTCACCATCAACTTTCTTTCCTTCATATTCTCAGGGAGAAATTTGTGTAGCAAGCTCGCGAGTTTATGTTCAAGAAGGAATTTATGATGAATTTGTAACGAAGCTAAAGGAGAAGGTAAAAGAATGGGTAGTTGGCGATCCTTTTGATCCTACTTCACGCTTAGGTCCCCAGGTATTTTCCTTAAGACAATCATGGACTCGTATGATTGTTTATATTCCGGGATGCTAAACTACCAGAATGAAAAAGAACCAAATTCATTCTTGTGCCAACCAACTGTAAATTTCACGCCATTCGCAGGTTGATAAGAACCAGTTTGATAAGATTCTATCTTACGTCGAGCACGGGAAAAGAGAAGGTGCCACCTTGTTAACTGGTGGTAAGCCTATAGGCGAGATCGGATATTACATTCAGCCCACAGTTTTCACCGATGTTAAGGTAGCTGCTTACCCTTGAACTCCAGCAAATTCCTGGACTTTTAATTATAAAAGCTTTATTCTGATAAATGACTTTATCCCAATTTTTTGTTCAGGAGGATATGCTGATAGCGAAGGATGAAATTTTTGGACCTGTTATGTCACTAATGAAGTTCAAGTAAGTAATACATCGATCAAATGTAATATAAAACTTGAACTAGCTAGGACAGTTTTTGTTTGTGTAGCTTAGACTCGAAACGTTTAATTGCAGAACTGTAGATGAAGCAATTAAGAGGGCAAATGACACAAGGTACGGGCTAGCTGCTGGCATTGTTACCAAGAATTTGGATGTGGCGAACACCGTATCGAGATCAATTCGTGCAGGCGTCATTTGGATCAATTGTTATTTCGGTTTCGATAGTGACTGTCCCTACGGAGGATATAAGATGAGTGGGTTCGGAAGAGAGCTAGGAATGGACGCTCTTCACAAGTACCTCCAAGTCAAGTCTGTCGTGACTCCGATTTACAATTCTCCTTGGTTATGAGATTATCGTCAAGAGGTCGAGAGGAGGCACTTCTTGAACTTGACAATAACAAAGTTGTACCGTATTGTGGGTCTTTGACTTGATGATTTTACAAAAAATAATTTTTCTCACGGCAGTTAATATAAACTCATGTTTGTGGAGAACTATTGGGTGCAATCCTGATTTCGTATGCTACAACTGAATTCATAGATCTGTCTTAAAAAGCCCAAGTCCTAAAGACCTTCAAGAAGTCCAATGGAAGAATGCCAAAAGACCATCTAAACCATACCAAAAGTTAAATTCCAGTAAGTCTATTTAAATATAATTAACAAATCTAACAAAACCCAAACAATATAGGTAAATCAAACTAAAAATCAAGTAAGTTTACGAATTCTAAAACTTAGTCCATATTAATTACTCAAGTTCCCAATTTACAAACATTCATAACTAACACGTTATTTGTGTTATTTAAAACACATTAACATTCTTAAATAAACTTCATTCATTTAACAACCTATAAGTTTCAAATTAGATACTTTATTATCTGATAATACCTTCTTTAAGTTATTACTTCAATTAAAAATCCAAATCTTATACAGCCTTTAATGAACTTATTCCACGTCAAACTAGGTTCATTTTCAAACCCAATTAAGTCCATTTAAACCATTATTAAGTACCTTAACCTCATATAGTCCAATAATTGTCTAAAACCAAAATTTTACACTTCTTAAGTACTTCTCACGATCATGGGAATAAGCCTTATAGATCAAACGATCGTGGGATTTTACCGACAACCTCCAAATTGTTTCCAGAACTTGACTTATTTACTTCCATTCGATATATCTTCACCAAAGTCCATCAATTTCACTTCAATTCCACTTTATTCATACTTCAATACCTTATCAAACTCATGTCCAAACCAATTCAAAAATCATTCATTAAGTAACTTACAAATCAATATCCTTTACACATCAAAACTAAACTAAAAGTTGTCATACAAAGATCATTTTTTTAGCATTCATTTATCATCATCTTAACACATATTTCAAACCAATTCACTTATCATAAAACTTGTAATACTACATGCTATCAAGTTAGCAATCTCTTACCTAATTACCTGCAAGTTCCTTCTTCAAATAACTACCAAAATCAACCCTTCATGCAACCAAAGCACTTCCAAAATCTAGGTAGATGTAAGATGATCTTTACACTAAGATGATAACAACATAAAAGATAGTATAAAATAGCTTTCTTTATGCAGTACCTTACAAGGATTCCAAGAGAAAATGATCCCAAAAACTCCAGAAGTTGAGAGGAAATGAGAGAGTTTTGGTGGAGAGAGTACAAGATAATGAAGAATGAGCAAAACAGTTACTCCAGTAGAAACTTACCTCTTCCATTGCTAGGTGTCATCAAATTGTAACAACATGTGTCACTATGCATGTTCTTCATTTGTCCTGCACTGGAGCTGCCAAATGTCAACAATATATTAAGCTATTTGTCTCTCACTTATTGCTGCCACTTATCAATTTACTAACTATGCCATTTGTCAATGCATCAACTATGCCAAATGTCACTAACTCATAGGCTTAGTCATTCCAATTTTCATGTACCAACTTATCTGGCCACTCGACAAGTTTCCTAGTCCAAATGTACATTTTAATACCTCAATTCTCTAATGGTATCAATTGATTCTAATTCACTAAGTAGGATCCATTAAACCCAAAATTCAAGTCAAATGCAATTCTCAATCATCTCACAATTTTTAACACCTATCATACACGTACTTTCATGAACATGTAATATTACAATTAGGGTACAATTTGGGGCCTTACAGGATAGTCAGATAATTGTATCTGTAACATGTCTTGAATGTTTAGGAGAACCTTAAACTTGTGGAAAACATTTGCATTCTACAAATAAGTCTCTCACTGGTACACTAACAACTAAACTCATGATTATAAAGCTTGATGGGTCGTAGAGCTTAAAGGAATCTATCCTCGAGATGATAAATGTTATAGCAAACTAAAGACCCTGGGTATGATAGTTCTTGACTCCTTCTTAGTACAATCCATTATAAATTCGTTACCTCCTAAGTATAGACCTTTTCAAATTAACTACAACACTCTGAAGGACAGGTAGAATGTTGAATTGTCTAACATGCTCATTCAGGAGGAAACAAGTCTAAAGAATCTAGGAGTTCATTATATTAACCTTTTGGGTCAAAGAGCTAGCAAGATCCATATGACAAAGGCCAAGAAACTTTAAAAGAAAGTGCCTACTAAAGTGGCACAGGTTGTTGCCAAATGTCATTTTTGTAAGAAAGAAGGACACTATCACAAAGATTGTTTGAAACGTAAGCCTTTGTTCAAAAAGAACGGTACATCTAACCTTTTTGTATTTTCCAAACTAAACTTAACTAAAGTTCCTCTTAATATTTGGTGGCTTGATTTTGGAGCTACTACTTAAGTTTCCAAAGTGATATAAGGATTTCTTATAATCCAAACTATAAATCCAATTGAGAACTTTCTATTCTTGGAAAACTGTAAAGAAGGTCCTAATTGAAGGCATATAGACTTATTGTATAACAATAAAATTCTCCTTTTACCTTCAATTTATAGAAACTTAATTGTTGTTTCTAAACTTAATGAAAGTGGGTTTATTTTTAAATTTGGTGATGGTTGTTTCAGTTTATTTAAACATAATTATGTTATTGCTTTTGGAATTCTTATGGACGTTTTTTATATAAACTCCTTATTATTTAAGCTATTTTTATCTTTATGCAATTCATTTATCTCCATCTCATAAGTAAGTAATCCAATTAGCAAGGTGTTCAAACTTTTTAATTTCTTATATGAACATCACATTTTCCTTCTTCCAAGTCTTTACTGATAAGAAATTTCTTTGCCAATTTAAGATTAGACAAGTCATTTCAAGAGCATCAGTAATAAAAATGGACTAATTTTTCTATGTAAAATAGTTCATATTATTGCATTAATAAGCTCAAGTCAGTGTCTTTATCTATGATATCAAGTATATGCTATATCCATGGGTTATTTCATATATGGACACCTATTAAACTTATTTACGCCTAAGCCATAAAAAAATTTATACTACTTTGCTATTTAATGCATTGAATCTCTTATCATTCTTATTAACTCATGCATATCCTTTTTTTTTGCTTCTTTAGTCTTCACTTTATCCATAATTATATCTTTCATTATGATAGAAGGATCGTCCTTTAGAACTCTCCAAATATCAATTCTTTTGGGTAAACGGAAGTGTTCCATTATAGTTTTCTAATACATGTCGTTGTCACCATCACAAAACGGATTTACCTAATAGATTGGCTATCTTAACTAAAAAGTTATAAAAAATATGTTACATTGATATTTGTTAAAGTTTTGCTAGGCACCACATAAAACGAATGAGATCCTCTATAATATTAGTTGTTGCTTCTTAAATGAGAATTATGCTATCTCTCTTCCTTCAATAGGCAAGAGAAACCATCCTTACAACATCTTCTTTGTCACAGATGAAGGGAAACCCTTACATTTATCTTCCTTTTTTAACAAGTGAAGAGGAACCTTTTACAATGTTTATTACTCAATTGATTCCGCAAATGCTCAAGAACAACTTAGAAACTCTTTTCTTGATCATATAATATAGTAAAGGTTCATATCAAGATCACACATACGTGAATATAAAGAAACTCTCTCAAAATCTCCTTAAGACTCTATTTAGAGCCTAAGATCCTTCCCACAACTTGTATGATATCTATTTTCATTACAAGCAACCAAATATACTTGCCAAAATTTGAGTAATTATATAATGGCTAGGAATAATGACATTGGTGGACCTTACTTTTTTAATCAACCAATGACCAATAATTTGATCGACCTACTATCAACTTATGTCTTAGCATAAAACATTAAAACCTTATTAAATTCTAATTTTTTAGAGTTCTGTCAACTTGTATCAGTCGATATCTAACCAAAATACAATACACATATATCAAACACTTACTAGGTCAACTTATGTCCTTTCTAAAACAACATTTAACATTCAAAACCTAACATAGATCAACCTAGGGACGGAGCTAAATTGGGGGCAACTTGCCCCCACTGGCTCCAAAAAATTTTACATAAAAAATTATTATTTTAAATTTTAAACTCACAAAAAATTAAAAATTTGCTTCCATTAAAATTTTGCCTCCATTAATTTTTTTTTTGCCTCTAGTAAAATTTTGCCCCCACTCAAAAAAATTTTTGAATTCGTCCCTAGATCAGCCTATCTCCTTTATAAGTTCACTTAAGTCACTCTAAGCTACTTTTTTTTAAATTCTCAATTTCTTTCAAGGATCAAACCAAATCTTTAGACAAGATCTTGATTTATAACTATTTTAAAAGTTCCCTAAAAGTCATTTGATGCATCAATAAGGTTTCACACAATGGAATATGTTCATGAAATATCTAGTCCTTCTTAGACCACTAAAGTTACAAATATATTGCAACATCCTACCACTTGACCTTGAAACTGCAAATTTGGCAATTATGAGTTATATTGAGGTGTGTTTCATTAACGTAGTTGGCCCATTAACCTTTTACCTGAAGTGTCTTCTTTTACCTCTAGAATGATTGAGGTTTTCTTTCCTCGCATAAAGATCCAAGTTGTCGTGGTTACTTTTTGTAATACAAGGTCCATATTCAATTAAATTTGCTAAAGGGACCAGGCATCTCTTTTAGAGATGCCTGGTGACGAGATGAGGAGGGAGTGAAAATGTTTTGGGTAAAGCATTGTACACGTCTGATAAAAGGAAAACGTTGGACGGTCCAGATTAAGAACGGGGACCGTAGACCCTGGAATGGCTGTGGTATATAGGATTAGAATTTGGCGCCATTATTAGCGTACAACAATTTCACTCTCTCTCTATCTCTCTCTGTGTTTGCAAATGAAACGACAGAGATCGATACATTCTCTCTTCCAAAAGCCCTCGCCGGCGGAATGCAGCTCAGAGGCTGGAAACATTCTTGATGAGCGTCAAGTCCCGTGGAAGCATCGCAATGACAACAGCAGCCGTTCGATTCAACCGCCGAGCGGTTGTTTAGTGGATTCATCTCTGGAAATAAGAGGAACAGATACTCCTCCGGAGAAAGTGCCACGTCAGGTTTTCCCGGAGAACTTCACGAGGGGCGAGAACTCTGGTGGTTCCTCACTTTTCTCGAGCATATTGCACAAGTTCGGGAAGGTCGACGTCGCAGAACAGCTCCATGATAGGTGAGACATCCACCTCTTCTGTTTTTTTGATTTAGGGGCTTATTGTTCTTTTTTTGTAACCTTACTTCTTTGGATTGTCGTTCAGGGTTTCCTTTTTTTATATGATGATTTTGCTCAATATGACTTTTGGATTCAGTCATTCCAAAAATTTCTAAGGTTCATCTCATATTTTGAAGTGTTGAGTCCAGTTCAAACTTGAAAGAAAAACAACGTCAATAAGCTTCTTTGAAATGTTATAACCCTTGTTCCTGCTTGTCCCCGAGTATTCGGTCGGCGAGTATGCTTTTGGTTTTCAATAGCACTCTTACTTGGATAACATTTTTTAAAAAGCTGTTGTCCTGTTTTCTGTAGTATTCTTATAGTTGTTCATATTCTCTGAAGTTGTTGCAGGAACCAGGCTCATGACTATTCTACTGATGGATTGCAAAAAAAAGAAGTGCCTGCTCTGCGCCCTGATAAGGACAAAAAATGCATTTCCAATAGCCTTAGTGATCATGAAAGCCTTATAAAACATGAAGCCAAGGATGATGTTGTTGGACCAGACACACCAGGTACGCGACCTCTTGTTCCTCGTTTGAAGCGGGTTCAAGAGGATGCTCACCAGTCTGCGGATAAAACTGATTCTTGCTCCCCAATTACTAGCAAAAGAGTGAAATTGCTTCAGGATTCTAGATCTCTAAGCAATAATCATTCTGAAATAAATGACCCAACTAGCAAGTTTGAGTGGCTTGACCCTTCAAGAATTAGGGATGCTAATGGAAGGAGGCCCAATGACCCCCTATATGACAAGAGTACACTTTACATACCACCTGATGCGTTGAAGAAGATGTCAGCATCTCAAAAACAATACTGGAGTTGCAAATCACAATACATGGATGTTATACTCTTCTTTAAAGTGGTTAGTTAATGTACCTCAGTTTCTGCTGCCCCACCATCTATTTTCATATTTTTCTTCAAATTTTCTGTTTTTCTTATTAGATAATTGCACTTAAAAGGTAAAATGATAGTTGACAATTGAATCCAAATTATCCCATCTCAGTCCGCTAACTGGGGGACTACAAGATTTAGGTTAAGTGACTTTGAAGGCTAGCATCCCGATTAGTAAACATGAGCACCAGCTTATTCTACATGAGGTTTCAAGTGATTCATTTTCTACTTTAACTCAGTACTCATCCAAAGCTTATCCAGGGAATCTTGAACATATCTTGATTTGTGGGTCTTTGAGTTGCTTCCATGTCCTGTCAATGACTTATGGTCAAATGTAGGGAACATTTTACGAACTATATGAATTGGATGCTGAAATTGGCCACAAGGAGTTTGACTGGAAAATGACATTTAGTGGCGTTGGGAAGTGTCGGCAGGTGATTGAACATTTTCTTTTCGTAAATTCTTATTCAGCTATTATTTTCCTGTTACACCTTGAATGTGCATTCTGACATTATTTAGCTTCCTTTTTGGTTAGGTTGGCATATCTCAGAGCGGGATTGATGATGCTGTGGAGAAGTTGGTTGCTAGAGGGTAGGGCACAGTAGGAAATTTTCTTTACTGCTAATTCTTCTCTTTTCTTTTGTGCTTTCTCATTTGTACAATATGTGGTTACCCCATATTGTGTAAACCACTTTAGATTCCGATGAACATAAAAGTTCCACGAAAAATAATCATTGGTTAAAGAATGAGAGGGAATAAAAAATAGATAATGAGATGCATTTGTTAACTTGCTTCCTTAGCTTTTTGGCCATTAGTTTGGAAGGAGATGGTAACAGATCATATATGACATGTCAAGGCCTTTTTTAAGTAAATATTTAATCTATGTTCTGTTTTCTCTAAAATTGATGTGGTTTGTTCTGGCTCATATGTTTATTACAATATATCAGGGTAGTCAAGTGGTTATACCTTGTGTTGATCTAAAATATCCGCATTCATTTTATGCTTTTTGTCATTTTTTACAGGTATAAAGTTGGGAGAATGGAGCAGTTAGAAACATCTGATCAAGCGAAAGCTAGGGGTGGAAATTCTGTGAGTACCAAATGTTGCTTTAGAATAGACAAGTCTACCCTAATTTGTAATTGTTTTTTCTTAACCAGTGATACCTAATATTTGTTTTCTCCTCCTCCATATGCGATGCATCTAATTATTGAATGGTAAATTATTTGTATAAACTCTAGCGGCAGGTATATATTCAACATACATCTAACAAGCTGCTCAATAAGCCAGAGGGAAAGGACAACAAGAGATGATGGATAGATGCCTTTATGTCTTACCTGTGAAATAGTTTAAAAGCTTTATTTGAAGTCCTAATTAGTTCATTGGTTTGTCTTCTTTAGGATGGAAATTCATATATTGGGAAGTTTTTCATTTAACAATTGAGCTTTGTTAATGAGTATAATTCCAAGTGAACTAGTCCTTACAAAATAAGTAGGATAGATGCCTTAAATTTGTTCTTAATCACATTTTAAGGCCTTCCTCTTTCCTGCTATTGTGTTGGTTGGATAAGCACCAGAAGTGACCTCTGATGTTTGGAATTTTAGGTAGTTTCTAGAAAATTAATTCAAGTTGTCACGCCATCAACCACAATGGATGGAAATATCGGCCCTGATGCGGTTCATCTTCTTTCCCTGAAAGAGGTATTTGGATTTTCACAAAAAAAAAAAAAAAAAACTGGCTGTATTATGCACCTTTTCAAATAGTGCTAAAAGTTACTGAACTCAATAAAGGCAAATCTTTGTTCAGTAGTCTTACCTTCAAAAGTACCACGGCAGTTTGTATGTTTCCTATTCTTGCCACCACCATGTTATAAACTTGTCTAAGCAAAGTTATAAGCGCAGTGTCACTTACATGGCCAACATTTTTTTTCTATCACTTTTTTAAAGTTTTGAAAGCTAATAATCTTCATATCTTAGACTTTCATTTATGCAAGTTCTGTTTGTAATAAGGTGAATGATTGCCTCAAAACCTCATTGCTTTATGTTCTTGCACTACCTACAGGCCAGTAATCAACACGATAAAGTAAAGTGTCTGTAGAGTGTTTTAGTTGCCTTGTCCATACTTTACAGATTGTGTTTTGCAGTTCTTTTTATTTATTTGCTCATATCTTTTTGTCTAAAAATTTGGTTTCTTAGCCACCCTTAGCTTTTCTGGCCTTAGGAATTGTTGCAACCTTTTCAAATGTAATTTCTCAACTATTTGCAGCCAAAAAGTTCGCTAAGCTATCTTATCTCTTTGACCAATTTAACTTTGCTCTTAGGGCCAGAATGGAGCTGATGATAATGGAACTGTTTATGGATTTGCTTTTGTTGATTGTGCTGCTGTTCGATTTTGGGTGGGCTACATTTGTGATGATGCTTCTTGTGCGTCTTTGGGCACATTACTGATGCAAGTATGCTTTTTGACTTCCTTATTTGTGTAATGTTCATTTAGCAATAACTAGAAATTCAAGTTCTATTTTCTCTGATGGGTTTTGGTTGTAGGTTGCACCTAGAGAAATTTTATATGAAACTAAAGGTTAATGCATTCCTTTCTGTCTCTTCCTTTTTCTCTGAGATTTCTCATCAGTTCACACTTTGTATTTTTTTTGCGGCAATTGACGTTATGATTTTACATGTTAAAGGGCTGTCCAAAGAAACTCATAAAGCAATCAGGAAGTACTCATTGAGTGGTGAGTTTATATTTACAGGTTCAGTTAGTTTTAATTGTATGACTACCTAAAAGTTAATAATGTTGACACCCTGTGAATTGCTCTAAGACCTCAAAGGAAGTGAATATCACACTGTATATAGTAGTATCAGCTTGCTTGTGGAAATACAGGGATTCAGTTTTTAATTAGAGAAAATTAAATACAGTACTATAAATTGCAATCTAAATGAAAGCACTTCTGGCAACAGCTTGTAAGACGCATGATTTCTGAACTTTTAATTTGCAAAAAAGGTGCTGACATTATGCTAGAAATAACATGTTTATTTGTAACTTTATTGTTTGTCAGAGGACGTTGTTTGGAAAAGATGAATACTTAAATTGAGTGGAGAGTTGATAAAATTTGGAGTCCCTTATGTGAATCCTAGGTGCAAAGTAATTTAAGGGATCTTCTTGCATACTTGCTTCATTTCACCTTTCCCAAGTAACTGTGCTTCACATCCACATAGCATTTCCATATGTTAACAATTATTAGTCCTTTGTCTACCTCATCTGCCATGATGCTTGATTATGCATCTAGTCCTTGAAAAACCTGCATTTTAAGTATCTGCGGGTATTGTTGTTATCTTCACTTATATTCGGAACATAAATGATCACTCTACTAACCCTGTCATATCTCTGAGCTACTATTAGCCAATTATGACAACTAGAAGCATTACGAACTGCTAACAGTTTTTGCTTTCTCTTGAAGGTTCTACAGTGCAGCTGACTCCAGTCATGAGTTTTGTGGATGCATCTGAAGTAAAAAATTTGGTTCAGTTGAAGGGTTATTTCCAAAGATCTTATAACAGCTGGAGTAATGTACTTGAAAGTATAGAGCATCAAGCTGTAACACTATGTGCTCTTGGTGGACTCATTGGTCATCTTTCCAGGTTGATGGTATGTCTGCTTTCTATCATCCTCCACAAAAAAAAAAGGAAGAGAGAGGAAAGCCAAAATAGAAGTATATGCTGATAATTTTCTTTTATTTTCATACAGTTAGATGATATCTTATCTGTTGGAGATATACTGCCCTATAAAATATATGAGGGTTGCCTAAGGATGGAAGGTCAGACAATGGTTAATCTGGAGATCTTCAGTAATAATGTTGATGGTGGTTTACGAGGCAAGTGTTTTCTCCCAGCTGCCTCTCAATTGTTATACTTTTTGTAGTTAAGGGGTGTTTATCTTCGTGGACTTAGGTACATTATACAAATACCTTGATAGCTGTATGACATCATCTGGAAAGAGACTTTTGAGAAGGTGGATCTGCCACCCACTAAAATCTGTTGAAGCTATTAATGATAGGCTTAATGTGGTTGAGCAACTAAGATCACACGCAGAAGTTATGCTTGTTATTACGCAATATCTTGGCAAGATTCCAGACATAGAAAGGATGTTTGGGCAAATAAGGGCTAACTATCAGGCATCAGCTACTCTTGTACTGCCCTTAATAGGAAAAAAGCTGTTGAAACGTCGAGTGAGTTCTCTGAACAGTTGTTTAAATGGACTTGTTTTGGAGGACTTATTAATGTTCTATATCCTCTGATACTATCTGAAGTAAGGAATATAGGCATTTATTGTTTATAGTTATTTTATGCTGCTGAAACATTTTCTTCTGATAAATGGTTGTTTTACAGTTTATGATCAGCCACTAGTTATGAACCCATCATGTAGATCATTTTGACCTTAGCGATCAATGTTCAGTAAATTTTAATTACCTTAATCATATCATCATCATGCATATTTTGGATCTTATATAGGTTTTACTTTCTTCATCCACGTTTTTCATTTAAAGATATTGAGTGAATGCAGTTGATATACTGGATAAGAATGATTTGAACACTGATTCTTATCAGCTGACATATTTTTGTTTTATGCTGTTGTCTATTAATTTCCTTCTCTCCTGGCATCTGATTTGTTTTCTAAGACTGAATGTACAAGAATAAAATGATGCTAAGATTTTTCTTTTTTTGTTGTTGTTTCTCTAGCAGCAATATAGTTTTAAAGTGCTTTTCAATTGTTGTGACGCATTTGGTTTTGCAGGTAAGAATTTTTGGTTCTCTAGTGAAAGGGCTTCGGATTGGAATGGATTTGTTACTTTCATTACAGAATGAAAGGGAAGTGATCTCATCATTATCAAAAATATTTAAACTTCCAGAACTAAACAGTAGTTCTGGGCTAGACAAATTTCTTTCTGAATTGGAAGCAGCTATTGATAGTGAATTTCCTAGTTATCAGGTCTGCTTCTTTATGATGTACATTCTTGTGTTGTTGGGGTGTTTGAACTATAACATCTTGTTCATTCCCCCTGTGCTTGGATGCTTTTGCATATGCCAACATGATATTTTTCTTCTCACAGAATTTGTTCACATCATTTTTTGGTCAATTATCTGAAGCATATTTTATGAATGTTATTTTATTCTCCATTAGATTTTCTTGTATTATCTTTCTATTATGTTTTTGAATAATTTCAATGGAAAATGATTGAGAGTAATTTTGAAATATGAAAAATAAAGGAAAGAATGTAGGAGAGAATATGGACATAGGATTTATGTGATATTGTCGTTGATATATAGTTTAAGGAGCCTTATTCAAGGGAGAAATTTTATAAATATTAGATAATAATATGTTAATTAAGATAGCATTAGATAATAATATGTTAATTAAGATAGCATTGATGCTTCAACTTTAATTAAGATAGCATAGATGCTTCAACTTGTTACATATAAAAGTAATTAATAACATAAGCTCTTTTTACTTCAGAACAAATTCACTGAGCCAACAGTACTCTCCTCTCGTGGGAAGAGATCCATCAAACCACCCACCCTTCCTGAGCTGAACAAATAATAAAAGAACTCTTCTCGTTTGGGAAGAGATTCACCAAGCCAAAAATCAAAACAATCTTCTCACTTAGGAAGGAATTCACCTAACCAACAACACCTTGAAGTCATGAAGTCTTGAACTCACAAGGGTTTGAATAAAAACATTTGACTTGTACAAAAACCAGCTGGTTAATACTTATGTAAAAGGAAAGAATGTAAAAGAAAAAATAGACAAATATTCCGTGGTTTGGCCATAAAGGCTTTCGTCCACGGACACAACTACCAAAAGGCTATATGTTTCTTATTGATAGTACAAGGAAAAGAAGACTGTCGCACATATTAGGTAATAGCATCTCCTGATTTATAGAATAAAATCGGGGTTAACTAAGATTTTAGTAAATCAAATGTGACTACAGTCAATTTCTGAATATTCTAAGAGTATCCTTTCTAATTTTTGCATTAGGTCTGTCTGCACAAGCATACAGCACTATAGAGACACATTATTCATTTTGCTGTTATTAAACAATTTGATTACTTATATATCTGTATTTTGCTAATTTATTCATGATATTGGTTTTTTAGTTTCTTACCTATTCCTGACATATTGTTGATATGAACAAATGGTCCAGAATCACGAAGTGACAGATTCAGAGGCTGAAACACTTTCAGTACTGATCGAGCTATTTATTGAGAAAGCTGCAGAATGGTGTGAAGTCATTCATGCTATCAGTTGTATTGATGTGCTGAGATCCTTTGCAGTTATAGCAACTATATCATGCGGTTCCATGTGTAGACCTGTCATTTTACCTGAGTCAAAAATCACAGCTTCCAAACAGAAGGCTGGAGGACCTGTTATTAAAATAAGAGGGCTATGGCATCCATTTGCCCTCAGAGAGCATGGAGTAACGCCTGTTCCAAATGACTTGTTCCTAGGCGAGGATGTAGATGGTTATCATCCTCGCACTTTATTGTTGACTGGGCCAAACATGGGTGGAAAATCAACACTTCTGCGTGCCACATGTCTTGCTGTTATACTGGCGCAGGTTAGGTTTGTTACTGTTCAGAATTTATAAACTTATGCATGGTTGGCCAGAATCCTCTCATGTATAGGGTAATAAATCCACAGCAAACTCTCATATTCAACCTACCTTTAAAGTCTACACCTTATGCTCTAGTTATGTTGTATCGCAGCTTGGTTGTTTTGTGCCTGGTGAGAACTGCATCCTTTCACTCGTTGACATCATTTTCACTAGGCTTGGTGCCACTGATCGAATTATGACTGGTGAAAGTAAGTTAGATGAGGATAAAAGTTCCTTTTTATTAGTATGCTTCTCTTTTTAATATCCAAATTTGTTTCTTTGTATGTATGGGTTATTTTTCCTCGACTATCTTATATTCTTTGGAGTAAGTATTCAAGATTTTGAATTTAAAGCACCTTTTCTGGTGGTGTTTGTGATGGTGGATGAATTGAAAAGATATCAAACTAGTGCAAAAAAACTAAAAAAAGTAGGAATCTGGGCTCTTGGGTATTGTTAGGTTGCTGGAAATTCAGATTTCAGTAACGGTTGTGAAACTTCAGAATTGGATTGCTGGGAACTTAAGCTGGAAAATTGCTGGAATTTTAGGAACGAAACAAACAATGGTGTTCTAGGAATCACTCATAGGACAGAAACTAGGAATCACTCATAGGATAGAAAACTAGGGATCCCACCTAATATCCAAAAATCTCTTAGAAGAAAGCATCAGACCACCCAGGTAGATAAATTTGAGGCCTGCATTATATAAGGGTTGAATTCATGTATATAGAAAAGTTAGAGCCTTTAGCCTTGTAGAAAAGACCCTGTCCTTACCCACAGATTATCATAAAGAAAATCAGGAAATAGATTGGGCGTATATTGATAAAAAGATCAGTAAGATAGGATGACAGTGGCTTTTGAGAGGCTACCTCTCTCCCTGGACCCTACAGATCAATTAATTTTGATTCTGCTCGTCTTTTTTCAGCCACATTCGCCTTCCTTGTATATACTTGGTGGTTAACAAACCACCATAACAGACATCATAACAGCCATGCCTAATCATTCCTCTAGCAATCAGTAGGCTGGCACTCAGGCTATTCTCATAACAAACCAGACTAACAACAGACTTCAACAAAAAGGAAAAAAACACTGACTCAATAACTAACTGCTGAGCTGGACACTCTTTGGGTGGTCAAGCCTTCTTGCAGATTCTTCTTGCCCTTCCTTGCATGCACGAATTTGATTTGGGGCTTATCAAACTAAGATATTCAAAATTTAGTATTGAATCCTATTTTGATAGGAATTTTTAAACTATAAATAATTTTAAAATTTGAGCAAATTAGGACAGTGAGATAACTTATTAATATTATTAATCCCTGTCTCGTAAGGGAAAACTTTTTACTTCAACTCCCACTTTTTATTCTATCTAATTAAAGCTTGTGGTTGAATGATGTACCCTCTTTTATTTTGTTTATAAATAAGTTCTTTTGCATCAATTTCACTACAGTCTCACTGTTGGTAGATTTTGGTATCTCAGGGTTGAACCGTTTTACAATTGTGTCTTGGATATGATGTGAATTCCTTTTCAATTTCAACTTTTGAAATGCACACTGACAGTCATGTCATACATTAGAGTGTTACAATAAGCTTCCTAAAGATACATCCTGATTGTGCAAACTGGAAATGAATCTTGTCTTTTCCAGGTACATTTCTTGTTGAGTGTGCAGAAACAGCTTCAGTTCTTCAAAATGCCACTCAAGACTCTCTTGTTCTTCTTGATGAGCTGGGTCGAGGAACAAGCACCTTTGATGGATATGCCATTGCTTACGCTGTGAGATCTCTTTCTTTGAGCATGTTGTATTTAATTTTTTTGTGCATTAAATTTTCTAAGAATTAAAATGGTATCCCAGATTATTTATTCTCATAATCATACTAGCTCATGGGCAAATTAATGGTGTTACATTATTGAATTTACAAAGGTGATTTGAATTGCAATGATTTCCCATCTTTTCTGACCTTAGATAAACAGTCTTAAGGAATGTAGAAATTACAAAGGCAAGAGATGCATGTTACTTTAGGAAATGCATTGCTGCAAAATGTATTTATAATGCTGGTGCAGGTACAAATTGTGTGTTTACGAACTCGGTATCTATCCAATCAATATTTGATTAAGGAGTAGAATATAGTTAAATTGAGAAATAACCTAGTCTATTGGTCTTCTCCATCATACAGCTAATGCTCCGTGCACATTCAAACAGGTTTTCCGCCATCTTGTCGAGAAGGTCAATTGTCGATTACTTTTTGCAACACACTATCATCCGCTCACAAAGGAATTCTTTCGTCATCCACATGTTACTCTGCAACATATGGCCTGTGCTTTTAAACCAAGTTCTGAAAAGCTTAGAGGTGATCAGGATCTGGTTTTTCTGTATCGGCTTAAGACTGGGGCATGCCCAGAGAGCTATGGATTACAGGTGGCAACAATGGCCGGGATACCAGAGCAGGTGGTTGAAGGTGCCTCAATGGCAGGTCAGCTGATGAAAAATTCACTTGGAAGAAGTTTCAAGTCTAGTGAACAGAGGTCAGAGTTCTCAACACTTCATGAAGAGTGGCTGAAGACACTCCTAAATGTATCACGCATTGAAGATAGTAATTTGGAGGATGATGTTTATGACACTATTTTTTGCTTGTGGCATGAAATGAAAAACTCATACCGACGATACTAACTGAAAATAATCCGAATTAGATTCAAAGCCTTTATTCCTTTGATCAGCTACTTTACTCTGTTATCATGCCCTCTTTACGCCATCGTGACCGAAAAGTGGTTTTTTTTTATCTGAAGAAAATGAGATGCATCAAAGAACCAAGGATCCAGGGCCTTTTACAGCAGAAGCTGGAAGCCAGGTTCAACAAATGGGAAATGAAAGGAAATTTAACAGAAAAGGATTGGGTTAATTGTTAAGCTTATAAGAGTCTAAGCTTTGTCACGGCAGCAATGCTCCATCTTCTCTCTTCATCTCCATTCCTTGGAGTCTTGCCTCTTAGGTTGATTATTTTTCATCCAGCTAGATCACTGTTTCTTCTATCTTCATCTCCAGTTCTCAGCTCTTATCTTTCTAGTGCCTCTCTTCATCTCTAGCTCTTGGCTCTCATCAACCTCCTCCCCTTCAAACCACAAAAACTCGACCATTGTACTTATCGAGTCCCTCTCTGTCTGATAGGAGCTTTTCCATCCTTTTTTTTTTTTTTTCTCCTCTTGTAGTTTGTTTTTGATTGGTAACTACCTTTTGTAAACTTTTCCAAATTCTGCAAATTTTCCACTTCTATTTGAACATCATGCAGGCCCTAAACTCTCACCCTTTTGTGCAGGCTCTCCGACTGATTTTCCCTTGCTATCCTCTTGCAACTTAGTTGATACCAAACTATCTGAGAAGGGCTCCTCCTCCCCTGATCTTAAGAAAGATTAGAAGAAAGTTATTGTTGTAGATGGAGACACAACACTTCATTACTCCCCTCCAAAGGAAGAAATGGGTCGAGTTATAGTCTCGCCAGATTTGGAAGTCTTTTAAGAAGGAACCCAATTTTGGGAGGTTTCTTTAGTGGGAGATTTTTTAGAGAAAAGGTCTTCTTTTGTAGTGTTGCAAAAATGGGCAAATAATGTTTGGAGGGACAAAAAGTTGGAAGAATTACTAGCTGATAAAAACTTAACATTATTTGCCTTTTCTTCCAAAGCCCAGGCTTTAAATTCTTGGAAGAAGGCCTTTGGCATATGATGAATCTTCCACTGTTCCTTCAAAACTGGCAGCTGGGTTTTAAGCTGAAAAAAAAAAAACTCAAGTCAGTTCCTTTGTAGGTTAACTTGAATAATGTCCCTTTCAAATATTAGACTAACAAGGAACATAGTGATTGCAAGTTATCTGGGACAACTTTTATGTATGGATGAAAATACGACAAAAGGAAAAATATTAGGTTATACTCGATTATGTATCAATATGGACATGTTGAGGGATTTACTAGAACAAATTCTTGTCATGAGATTAGATTTGAATGGAACATTATATAAAGACATTGTAACAATGGACTACTATTGGAAGCCTTCATTAAAGTTACGTGGCAAAAGATGGAAGCCAACTAGAAAAACTTTCAAGAAAAGGGATTATATAGAACTAATGGGTGTAGAGCAAGAGGATAAAGGCGAAAATGATGAGCTGATCTTAAGTCAGAAAGTGCTTAAAGAGGATCCAACACTACCCGATTCAAATGAGCCACTTCAGCCTACGAAGAAAGCATAAACAAACACTACTAATGAAGATCCAATGGAAGGAAAGACAACTCTACAAGAGGGGGAAAAGGGGGATGGTAAGGAAGCAAGCACCTTCCCTTTGACATCGAGCAATGTTGGGGGAAATGAGTTTGAAGAACAATTTACTAGAGTCAAAAGGAGGAAGGGTACTAGGAGTAGAGGTAAAGGCTCCAAAGTCATTTCTTTATGATTGTTGTATGGAATGTTAGGGGCCCTAATCACCCCAAAAATACTTTTGGCCCTAAGAGACTTTTTGGCCAATGAAAACCCTTGGAATTTTGCTATTTTGGAAACAAAAATCAGATTAAAAAAATCTTAAGTTTCTTAATAAACTAGGTTATAAGTGGCGTTTTCTTTCAAATTATCAAGCTCATGCATATGGCAAAATTATAGTTGGGTTTGATCCCCGATTTGTAAAGGTTGAACTTATGGAAATGAAGATGCAAGTTATTCAAATGAGGTGGCATTCTATTGAGCAGAATACATCTATCCTTGCTTAGTTAGTGTATGGATTCAACCATGTTTCCAGAGAAGGATCTTTGGGGAAGCTTACTGAGTTTTCAAAGAAGAGTGGTAGGTCCTTGGTTAATTACAAGTGATTTTAATTCTACTCTCTTTAGAATTGAAGCAGAGGGGCACTTCTCTTTAAGAAACTACTAAGCATTATGTTGTTCAGTTAGGAGTCCTAGACATCACGGCGGATGGACACTTCTTCTCTTGCAGTAATAAGAAAACTAAAGGATGGTCCTTCCGGAAAAAAGCTTGACTGAGTTATGGTCAATAAAAAATGGTTACAATAATTCCACAAAAAAAGGTCCTTTTCTTAGATCCTATGTTCTCAGACCATACCCTACTGAAGGCATGTGGTTTGTTCTTAAAGGTGAAGCGATGCTTTCCTTTTAGATTTAATAATTATCTAGTTGAAGTGCAAGGTTTCTAGGACTATTTAAGTAACGGTGTGACAGTTAATGTAAAAGGTGTTGGATCGGAAAAAGAAAGCATGCTTAGTTTGGAGAAACGATAGATTTCAAAACTTTTAAGAAATCATTTTGCAGCGGAAGCAATATATCCAAATCAACATGCTAATCCATACATGATATGGTATAAGGAT
>JANZLX010000008.1:29506820-29524063 GCA_025531955.1 Erythroxylum orinocense | reverse complement strand
AAAACAGTGTTTGATCTTCTTCCCTACTCTATTTATTTAACTTTGTTTAAATTGTTTTTGTGTGAATTAACTTCTGATTTTTATTGTAGAAAATTTCAAAAATATTAAGGATCTATTCAACCCCCCACCCCCTTCTAGATCACTTACAATTACAAACTTTATATCAATGGAAATCTAAAAGAAATATCTACAACTTTCATGAAGAAAATTTTGTCAAAATATATCTAAATCAGTACAGTAAATTCATGGAAGTTCAGATCAAAATGTAACTCTTTTAACTATTCATTCTTTGTAAACTTCTCAGGTGACTTCCATTACAAAATCCAACATTTCCATTTTCATTGCTAGACTTCCTACTCCATTTACCTTCAACTCAGTACAACAAATTCACAATATCCCAAAATATGCAAGTTAAATCAAAATCCATCGAAAGCCAAAAATCAATGGTTTATCCTATTCATGTTCTGCCACCATTCTCTGCATTTTCAACTATTGTCCATATTTGCTATTTTCCTCTCAACATTCATTAATACACTCATTCCCATCTCAGCCATCATTTTAAAACTACTCTCCAACTAAAAAAATCATTTTCTTGATCATCTCTAAGGAACTCACTTACTCACGTACACACACATATATATACATGCACATTGAAGAGGAATAGAGCATGTATCTACATATCACCTTTTTATACTATAATTTTCTACACTAATCCCATACACCATTTTATTTCTATTTCAAACTCTAAAAATCATTTTTACATCAGCTGATGACTAATAATCCATCAAATACTAAATAACACTATATCCACAATTTTCATCCCATTAACATAATGTTCATGAATATAAGTGTAAATGCCATGTTCATGCAATTGACAATAAATTCATCAAATTTATCTCATAAATCCATAACTCTAAAGGATTTACTCACTACTTACTTGTTAAAAATTTCAAGATCTTCAACTATCCCAAAGCCCTAAACTCTATGCAATTCACGTACACCATTGTGTAAATTGACTAGATTCGATTCTTTCTTAGGGCAAAAGAAACAAATAGCAGCGTGGAAGTGGTGTGGGATAAGGAAAAGAAAAGTAATCTTTCAGAAGGTGTTTGATGAAAAACTCTAGGTATTGAAAGGAAGTTTGAAGAAGGTGGCTATGAAGAAGGTCACTGGAAATAACACTTAGCCTTTTTAACTCCAAGAGAATCCAACTTACTCTCTAACAAATTAAAGAAAACAACTTAACTAAGTCAGTAACACTTGTCACTTTTCTAATGTCTAAGCTCTAACTAAGCTCCTTTGAAACTAACTCTGTTTAACTTCCTCCTTACATTACAATTATCTCCAATTTTCCAAAACCCCTTTGATTTCTTGTTTCTATTTTCCATATAAATCCATAATTTCTGAAATTAATCCTAAAATTTACCAAAATTTAAAAATATAACAATTCCACTAACCAATAAAATTTCAATATAATAAATAAATTCAAAATTCTCAAAAATTACAACTCAATTCAATTATACTCAAAATTATTCATGAATGCATGTACAATTATTTTCATGTGTAAAAATTTCACTATTCATGTGTATGTATATGACATATTATGCATGAGCATGAAAATACATTTCTATTCTCTCATTAATCACTCATATTTACTATTCTAGCCTCCCAGCAGGTAATGAGATGTTACAAGTCGAGCTCCCACCCAAGCTCAAGCCCAACCTATTGTCACCTTAAACATGTTTTAAGAAGTTAGGGCTAGGTGAACCTAAACCAACTAGGATGAGCATCCAATTAGCATATATGTTAATTAAAAATCATATGGGCATTTTAGAAAATAATTTGATTAAGGCTGATAAATTTATCTTTCTAATTTATTTTATGGCTTTGGATATGGAGGATTATGTAGAATTTCCCTTAATCCTATGGCAACCTTTTCCTAGCTATTGCTAAGGCTATGATAGATGTGCACAATCAAAATTTAATCTTAAAGGTAGCGAATAAGGAAATAGCTTTAAAGATATTTAAAATCATAAAACATACATACACATATGATACAAAAGATGATAAATGTTTTTCTATAGATATGACTAATACTAAATTTCTCATGTCATACAGGAAATAATCAAATAAAATCTAGACTTATTTCATGTAAGGAGAAGAAGAGGAGATAGACAACTATAATATAGTAAAACAGATGTCATATTTGGAAGATAATAAGCCTACAAGTAGGAAGAGAAATGGTGAAGAGGTAGAGATTGAAGAATAAGATAATCAAACCTTTATTTGAGGAGCTGCTAGGGTGAAGAGCTTCAGTAAGGAGTTTAGTTTAAAGACTTGTAAAGAAGCACTTTTTAGGAGGCAACGATTTATGTGTTTCTATTTTAGTTTAGTAGTTTTAGGAATCATCAACATTAATTTTAGTATGTTTTATATGATTTTTTTTCATGTGTTTTAAGTTGAAAGAAGTTTAAAGTTATATATTTAAGTGTGATTTGATTTTCTTTCATTGATGGATCGTGATACACACCACCATTTCATACTTCTCAAACAATAACTACATTTCCTTTTATCATCAAAGGAGTAATAGTATCCTAATTTCCTTCTTTCTCCTAATTTTCTAATTTTTCATTATTCCTACATATCACATATAGGCTTGACAATTAAGTTTAGGTTTAGTCAGGTTTTCAGATTTGGCTTGGGCCCAGGCTACCCGACCTAGTCTAGCCTGATCTGAAGCTCAAAAGTTTTAAGAAAATAAAAAACAACATTGTTTTCCAAATTTTAAATTAAAAAAGAAAATAATTAGGCTGGGCCTAAGCATAATTAGGCTTAAGGTTATCTACACTTAATTAGGCCTGAGCTTAGGCTTAAGCTTGACTTGGCCCAATTCCATACCCAATAATGTATATTAGGGACAATATACAACTCAAGTGTGGGGGGAAGAAATTGTTACTTATGCTTATCAATTTTGTTATAATTACCTTAATAGGGAATAATTTTAGGAGGGAATAATTTTAGGAAATTATTAACTTGAAAGAACATTGATTAAGATAATTCATTATTGGTTTTAAAGTTATTATGAATTGATTTGTTTAGGCAAATCGACATGGACATTGATGATTAAGTTAATTTTAGTTTGATTCGTTATTATAAAATAGAAACTTGATTTACATCATGATACTTCTTTTTGTATAATTTGGACATACAATTGAGTTAAAAGTGAATTATTTTCAATCATTTTCAGTATCCTAATAAAAACTAAAAATAAAAAAGAAGAAAAGACATGCGAATAAAGGCATAAAATAAATTCACTCTGCTAGAGTGGTGCTAGTAGCTATTTAAAACAGTTTCCTAATTGAATAACTAAGAATATTCATGACAAGACATTTATTCTCAAAGGGTTTGGTGACTTTCAAACAAACCTCAAAATACTCATGTTAATTTAAATTCATTCTTTTCTTTGTTTTAAATAATGATTATAAGAAAGTTTCAAAGTTGAACCATCTTTCTCACGTATGTTTAATTTATGCATTAAGTTGAATCTTTTGGATTAAGTTAAAGTTTGAAGGATTATAGACTTGATTTGGATTGATTTATAATTTAATACAAGTAGCTAAATACCAACAATATAATAAACTTTACAATTAATGGATATTAGAGAAAGTGGGGGAAAGTTTGGTAAGTACTAAATAGACTTTGTTATTAGCATAATTTTGAGAGTATTTATTTTATTTGGATGATTTTTATATGATTTGGTACTCCATGTGATTTATATTTTATTTATAGGCCTTATTTTAGTTCTCCAATAAAAAAAACGAGTTCGTGTAAGTTAAAGCCAAGCTGGAGAAATTTTACACTGATTTTAGATGAATACGAGTTGAACATAAACCTATACTCAGAACGTGGAAAAAATATGCTGATTTTAGATGAACACGAGTTGAACAAAAACCCATACTCAGAACATGGACAAAATATGGATCCAATTTCATCTTATGTAGGCTATTGGTCCATTTGACTTCTTCTGTAACTTGTCATATGAAGGAAGATAACTTTATAAACCCATGTTCATGGCCTTCAGACTTGTGTTCCCAAAGTGAATGATAAGAGCTAATTAGGTTATGTTTTAAGCATAATCCTAAGAGCATTTTGCCTGTTTTTGGATAATTTTTACAAGATTTAAAACTAAATTTGACACGAGTCTGTGTTGGTGATTCATGTTAGTGGTAATTTCTACATAAGTTAGGATTTTATATGGTTGTGAAGAGCACAATCCTAATAAACCTGTGTTTGGACTCTTTGAAAAAATTGGGATTTTACGAGGATAAAGGACCCCAGGGGTGTGATTCAAGCTTGATTTAAAGTCTAGTTAAGCTTGAATGGTACAACCTAAGTACAACTTCGAGTCCTATCTAGTAATCTCTCCCCAAACCAACCCCAAGGGCCATCTAGTAATCTAAAATGACATTGTGTTGAGTAAATTTCCCAAAACGATGTTAGTTTTGGTGACTTTGAGACTAAAACGACATTACTTTGCAGTCAAGAGTAAGCTGTTCGAATTGTTAAGTTAAGCCTCAAGCTAGCGTAAAGCCTAATCTAGGTCTGAAATCCAATTTTATTATACTTGATCCATTAACTTCAGATTAGACCAAATCTAGCTCTTGGATAGCTATTATTCGTAACAACAATCAAATATATTAATAATAGTAGCTGCAGATTAAACCAATCAAAATGTCTAATTAATCTTAATTAGACATCTGAAGAAGGTTATATTGGAATTAAAGCCATTTTTTTAATGATTAGCTTGTTTTGTAATTGCAAATATGACTCTTTATTTCTTTTATCTCTTAATTAAAAAACATGTATTTTCTTAAAATGCACGCATAAGAGAAATCTATACAAATTTCGATTTTAAGAAGCTTAATTTTAAGTAAGGACGGCAATGGGCCAATCTCCCGGCAATTTTTTAAAATTAAAAGTATAAAATAACGTTTTTTTAATTAAGTTCAGATCTGGACTGTCCAAGCTTAGGTTTGTTCAAGGCCCAATTATTCTAAACAAAATGATGTCGTTTTGCTTATAAGAATTAGATCTCAGCCCAGTCCGATCCTGAGCCTGGCCTATTGAAAACATTTGAATCCTAGGTTCATGGACCGAGTCATTACTATCCTTAATTTTAAGCGATGACTTTCAAAATAAGTTGAGCTTTATTTTTTTTGTACGAATATACCCAATGCTTGGTTCTATGAACTAAAATTAATACAAAAAGAGATTAATTCTCTTTCTTCTTTCCTATTTTTATCTATTTATATAACTCAAACATATATCATTGAAGATAGAGAAATTGTTAAAAATTTAATAAAAGTGATTGTTTAAAAGTTCAATCCCTATTTAATAAAAGTACGACAATAACCTCAGTGCATAAAATTTTATAATTAACATAAGTCGAGAAAAGGACATCAATTATATGCTAACATTCCCTTTGTAATTTATAAAGAAGTTTTCGTAGCCCAAACGTATAACAATTTGTTTATAAAAAAATAACCTTACCAATTACTCCAAAACTTATCTTCAATAAAAGTGATTTTTTAAAAGTTTAATTCCTTACAAAATACTCCCTCTGACTCATAATAAGTGTCGTTTTAGATACATTTTAATTATTCAAAATAAGTGTCATTCTTGACTTTGTATACATATTTATAAATTTATTTACAAAATTAACCTTAAATTTCTCTATCATCTTAATTACACAGATCACAATTTTAAAACAATTTAATATGCAATTTCTCTTACATTTATAACTTCACAGGAGTTACAAAGATAAGGGTATATCTATAATTTCATTAACTTTCTTAATAAGGGTACGTTTTTCTAAAACGACACTTATTATAAATCAGAAGGAGTATAGATTATCATTATTAGAGTATAAAAAGGTTCACGAATTCATTATCATTAACGACACTAATTATCTCAATGTCTGAATTACGAATTTACAAGAATATTCTTGTATTTTCACACCCAATTATCATTCAGGAATCACAGTGTGGTGGTCATCTTTATCAATACCGCAAAAATAAGCACGGACAGTTTTACTCCAATCCAAGTAGTTTCTACCATTTAACTGGTGTTTCGTAATCTTAAATGTTACAGGAAATACATTCGCAACAACCACTCCTTATCGTTGTATTCTCAGGCACAGTCAACAATTGTGTTCGAAATACGAGGTAGGTCCAGCTATTGTCAGGTATAAAATCAGCTGCAATGCTTAACTATTCGCACAGACCAATAATGTGGAGGGCCAGAACAATTTATTCTAATTTCAGTAGCACCAGTTACTATCACCGAGAAAAATGAAATAGCCTGACTTGGAAGTAGTCAGTAGTAAACCATTGGACTTGGACAGATATTTCAGTTGCATTGTTTGTATCAAATTGATTTATCTTCCTCTCCTCATCTCCCTCACTTCTTCATCAGTTCTTTACGTACTTACCATTCACAACATCAACAATAAAAATAACGAGAAGAAGTATAATAATCAGCTTCTAGGATGACATACTATAGTTAGTCGCCTGGTTTGGATCAAGCTTCTTCGGACAACATTCTTGGAATAACAGGGAGCTTCTCTGACCACACTAAACAGAACATTATTACTTACTAAACAATAAGCCATCCTAAGTTTATTGTTTCCTTTTGCCATGCCACAAGGCTCCTAGGCTATTCTAGGGATACAAGGGCTACCATATTACTTACTAGGCACTTAAAGCATGCATTAGTTACTAGTATGTTAAAAAACAAAAAAGAACAGTGTTAAGGGAGAAATCAGTCATCAACCACCAAATTTCTTGGTGTTTTGGGCATTTGTTCCAACCGCATGAGGTTAGACATCGTTCTTCGTCTAAAGCAAGAAGTGAGCATTGAATTCCCTTTTTAACTTTTTCCAGTTCACATAGTAGGATGCATGAAATAACCATAAACCAACAGATTCAGAGGTTAACAGTAGCTGTTTAATGCGGAAACTAACGAGAAATATAGCAGATGAAAAAACAATTGTTATGGTCGAATTAAAAGTTGTCATTTGTTTACGAATGGAAAAAGATCAGGAAAGGGGGAGGTGAAGCAGTTTGGGGACTAGGGCTGCCAAGGATGAAGCCATCAAAACTCCAATCACATATAGTGACATACCATTGCATTTAAGCATACTGCATTCCCATACCAGGATAAGATGTCATCATGATCATCAAAACTTCAAATGCAAACCAGAAGGATCTGTCTGAAAAGAGTACAAAAGGATTCAAGCTATATGAGATGTGTGCAGATCATAAGAGTGAATAAATAACTTCAAGCTAAGGTAATACAATTAATCTCTTAACCAAAGAAAGGGACCAATTGATTAATAAAACCGATAAAAGTAAAAAACATGCAAGATGGTAAAAAGTGCTCCTAAATGAATTCAATGATTTGAAGTCTGATTTGTCAAAGAGTAGACTACAGATAAACCCTTCAATTTTATCATGTAAGACATTCGTCAAGTCTAAATAGCAAGAACATGAAAACATCCAGCTGTTAACAACCTTTATCTTTCTACCTGCTATTGATTTTTGAAGAATAAAAAAAACTAAGCAGCTAAGTATAGCAATAAGCAAATTTCATACCACATAGCAAATGAAACGTTGTACAAATCCTTGTTTTTGTATATGATAATGATTGCTGTAACACTACCTCTGGCGAGTCTTACAAACGCCAAGTATTCTAATGCATCAGGGAGAAAAAGAAAAGGCCTAGCTTCATGCAATGATATGTGGACTATGGAGACTGGAATGTAACTAGTTCAACAATATCTAATTATATGAATAGTTTCTAATACAAACCAGAGGGAACAATATCATTAATGTCCAATTTGCTCTCATTTCAAAACACTTTATCATGCTAACTCATCCAAGTACATGACAAGCAGTTCTAGAAGGGGTTCTGTCTCACATTTTGTTTCAAATAACGTACTAATTCTGGACACACAACCATTAACTAGAACTAAGTAATGTTTTCTTCAGAGTGACAACACTCTTTATAGTGTATATGGACAGCTACTTGTGGGAAGTGTCAATACTGATGTCTTTCTGTTTGCACAAGCTTCTTGAAAATTATAACAGAAGATATTAGTAGTATCATCAACAATGAATCCGTATGTTGATAGTTGGGTTCAACAGAAAGAAAAATTTACAAATAACAGAGAAAGAGAAGCATATGTTAAATGTTAATACAAACAAGTCAAACTAAGAGATCAAGAGGACAAATATATCCCGAAATGGGATGGTGCCTACCAAAAGCTCAATGTCAAGAGCTTAACTAAGCTTTCAAGTGATGCAATTAACTTTAACGTTGTAATGATTCACAGCTTCTTGTAATTAAATTCAGATCAAAACTCAAAGTTATAACTCCTGATTTCATTTCAAGAATGCCAGCCAAAGAGTAAGCACAGAAGAAGGAAGCATGATAGCGAATGAAAAATCAAATGACAATGCCTTACATTTGAAGAGGCAGTAAAATGCACATAGGTCTTTGTATAACTTGTCAAAACTTCAGGAGTTACCAAATTTGTTAATTTCATTTATAGTTTTAAAGAAAACACAAATGACTGTGAAATCTGCTTGGCATATATCTCGATTGCATTAATTCATCAAAATAACAGCAAGCAAACAACGAATACTTGAGCCAGACAAGGAATGAAGATATTATAAAAGAAAAAAGTAAACAAACCATCCAAAACCCAACAGAGAACTGTGGTTATAGAATGCAACAAGCAAAAGTCTACCTTTGTCATTCGCTGAGATTCTCTCCTGAATCATCTTCCCCATCAATATTCTCCTCCTCATCATTATCATTTTCATCATCCCCTTCCCTTATTTTTGCAATCTCTGCCTGAGCCCGCTCCAAAATCTGCTTTTTCTGCAACTCCAAATCCCTCTGAAAGTCTACTCTCATCCTCTCCAATTCCATCATCTGGTCCCTCTTACTGTTCTCTATCTTCTCATATATTTCTCCAAACTTCTGTACAGAGTCAGCCAACACTCTCAACCCCTTTACACCTTCGTTTGCACCAAATCTCTGCCCAACATCCTTGTCCCCAGTTTCCTCCTCTGATTCGCATGGACTGTCTCTCATCTCATCATTGCCATTTGCATGCTCCAAATACACCCTGGTGTCCATGAACACGAATTCCCCAGAATCTAATCCACAAGCTAAAGTAACCCCTCCACCTACTCCAAGCTCTTGCTTCATTAGCATATCCATCTTCTTGAAAAAGGCCCACTTGCTACAGTGAAACCCTTTTCCCTTCTCCTTTCTATATTTTCTCCTCAAACCATCCATCATTTGCCTACACTGAACTTCTGTTCTATGAGTCTTCGATACTTGCGACACTTTCTCTGCAACTTCAGCCCAGTCCTCGGATCTCAAGCTGTTCCTACCCAATTGCAAGAACCTCTCTCCCCACACCTCAAGCAACACAAATTTGTCGTGCTCGTCCCAATCGGGCGCGAAATTCCCATCGCCTTGAGAAGAGAATCTACCGCTTCTGGGGGCAAATTCATAATTTGAGGCCAAGCTTTTCAGCTTTTGGCGTTTCGGGTACCTCTCAAAATCTTGCTTCTGTTCAGAAACACGAGGATAGACCCCATGGTTGTTGGTGTCGTCAAGGATGTCATCTGGGTCATCCGAGTCGTCTTCGTAATCACGGTGGTTGTAGTGGGTGGCGAGTGGATGAGGATATGAGGGGAAGTTTCTGGAGCGATTCAGAGGGTGAGGTTTTGGTGGGTACCTGGCATCATCCTCTACCTCTATCTCGTCCATAAATCTTAAACACAAATTAGCTGGTTAAAGTTGGATGTCAATTCTGATTTCAGGCTTGGACAACTTTTTAAGGATAGGTGGAAGACAAAACAATAGTCTTTGGTATACCAAGTTTCGAGGTAATTAGTATATGAATATGAAAAAGGATGTAAGAATATAGCCACAGTAGTGGTCCAACAACCGCCACTAGTAAATTAAAGAGAGATTGAGATGACAGAGCCGAAAATTGTTCCCCGCCTCTAATCCTAATCCCTTTCCAAGGACCATTGCCACACCATCCGTATCTTTCCATCTCCTAATGTATAAAATGTGCTAAGCCAGCATAAACTTGCAAGGTGAATTGACATATATACTGTGGCTTCATTACAAGGAGACTTTCTTCTCTAAACAGGTCAGGTTGCGGCAGCATTTAAGAACTACAATCTGAAACTCTTGAAACTACGTTACCTTATGGAGCAATAGTAAGAAAATGAGAAAAAGGCAGCTTTATCTTCGTACAATGCACTTCTGGTGAGATCACTTTCCCTGTTCATAGCTAATAGAATGAAGCATTTTTATTTCAATATAATCACGGCCAAGTTGACATCTTCAAAATGTCAATCAATCCAAGCCAAAAATAAGGAATCAAATTAAACAAAAACAATTAATTATGGCTACATATCTTGGTTTTGTTTTGAGATTCCATTTTTGCATTCCCAGAAGTCTGAATCCCATGCCAGCACATGTTCATCACCGATGCGATAGCATTCTGCATAAACAGAGACTCCATATGCTTACAACTTCTACGTTTTGTGGGGAGCAAAATTATGGAAGGAGAGGAAGACAAGAACAAGTTGTCTCCGGGTCTAGATAAAAAGAGAAGAAAGGAACTAGGCATCTCTTGCATGTTGAACACCGAAGTCAGCGCCATAGTCGCCGTACTCCGTCGTCCCTCGGATTCCGCTGCCCCTTTTCTTTCTCAAGAAGAGAGCTACGACACCCCTACAATTCAAGGCTTGAAATCTCTACGTGCTCTCATTTTCAATCCTCAGCAAGAATGGCGTAGCATAGACCCTTCCATATATATCTGCCCGTTCCTTGATGTGACACAAAGTGATGATGTTCCTGCTAAAGCCACGGGTGTTGCCCTCTCATCCATCCTTAAAATACTCAATCACAAAATCTTTGATGTGAAAACACCTGGAGCTAGAGATGCTATCAATTCAGTCGTAACTGGGATTACGGGTTGTCGCCTGGAGAAAACGGATTCAGTATCTGAAGACGCTGTGATGATGACAATTCTGCAGGTTTTGACAGGTATCATGAAACACGAGGCTTCAGTTTTGCTTGCAGATCATGCTGTTTGTACTATTGTCAATACGTGTTTCCAAGTTGTTCAACAATCTGCAAGTAGGGGGGATTTACTTCAACGAAATGCTAGATACACAATGCATGAATTGATACATATTATATATTCGAGGTTGCCAGATGTCGAGGTAAAACCTGGCGAGGAATCAGAGTCTGATACTGAAGATGTGGATACGAGTAGTGATTTTGATTCCGGGTATGGTGTTCGTAGTGCAGTTGATATTTTTCACTTCCTTTGCTCGTTGCTTAACGTGATGGAAGTTGTGGAGACAGAAGGGTATACTTATCATACGGTTGATGAGAATGTTCAGCTTTTTGCCTTGGTTTTGATAAATTCTGCAATAGAGTTGAGTGGGGATTCCATCGGAGAGCATCCAAAGCTTTTAAGAATGATCCAAGATGATTTGTTTCACCATTTGATTCACTACGGGACATGCTCAAGTCCACTTGTGCTATCCATGATTTGCAGTACTGTTCTGAATACCTATCACTTTCTTCGTAGGTTGGAATTTTGATATTCTATAACTCTATAGTGCATGATATTCTAGTTTTATTTTTCATTATATTAGAAATCCTAAACAAAGCAGGATGTCTCTGTGGTTGCAGGTTTATTCGTCTCCAACTAGAAGCATTTTTTGGGTTTGTGCTGTTGAGAATTGCAACTTCTGCGCCCTCAATTCAACTCCAAGAAGTTGCAGTCGAAGGGATTATAAGTTTTTGCAGACAACCTACATTCCCAGTAGAAGCGTATGTGAACTATGATTCTGATCCCACCTTCCGAAATATATTTGAGGAAATAGGGAAACTGCTATGCAAGCTCTCATTTCCTGGAGCAAGTTCCTTGACTGCTATACAAGTCCAAGCCTTTGAAGGGTTGTTGATCCTGATACATAACATTGCGGATAACATTGACAAGGAAGGTGACTCTAGTCCTTCTGGACCATACCCTGTTGAAATTACTGAATACAGGCCTTTCTGGGAAGACAATCCGAAAGATGACTTTGAGACTTGGGTAGAATACATGAGAGTGAGGAAAGCGCAAAAAAGGAAGCTAGTACTTGCTGGGAACCATTTTAATGCTGACGAAAAGAAAGGTTTGCAGTATATGAAATATTGTCAATTGGTCTCTGACCCTCCAGACCCAAAAGCCTTGTCCATCTTCTTCCGCTACACACCTGGGCTTGACAAGAATACGATTGGTGATTTTCTTGGTGACCCTGACGAGTTTCAGATTCGAGTTCTTAAGGAATTCACAGAAACGTTTGAATTTACAGGCATGATTCTTGACACTGCCCTCCGTACGTATCTTTCAACCTTCAGGTTGCCAGGGGAGTCCCAAAAAATCCAGAGGATCCTTGAAGCTTTCTCCGAGCAATTTCATGAACAACAATCTTCAGACATCTTTGCAAGCAAAGATGCAGTTTTCATCCTTTGTTACTCTCTTATTATGCTTAATACGGACCTGCACAATCCTCAAGTTAAGAAAAAGATGACAGAGGAGGAATTTATCAGGAACAATAGGGCAATCAATGCAGGGCAAGATCTTCCTAGAGAGTATCTCTCTGAGCTTTTCCACTCGATTGCAACCAATCCAATCACACTTTTTGGTCAATCAGGTCCAGTTGAGATGAACCCAGGAAGATGGGTGGAACTGATTAATCGATCCAAAATTGTTCAGCCCTTGATCCTCTGTAAGTTTGACCGTCGAATAGGGCGAGATATGTTTGCTCGCATTGCTGGTCCATCAGTAGCAGCTCTTTTCGCCTTCTTTGAGCATGCGGATGAAGATGAAGTGTTCCATGAGTGCATAGAAGGGCTAATATCAGCAGCTAGGATAGCTCAATATGGTCTACATGATACTCTTGATGAACTCATTGCGTTATTCTCAAAATTCACCACTTTGTTAAATCCATATGCCTCCTCAGAAGAGACATTGTTCACCTTCAGCCATGATTTGAAGCCAAGAATGGCTACTCTAGCAGTTTTCACCATAGCAAACAGTTTCACAGATTCCATTAGAGGTAGTTGGCGGTATGTTGTGGACTGTTTGCTGAAACTTAAAAGGCTTAAGCTCCTTCCCCAATCTGTGCTTGAATTTGATAGCAATTGTAATTCTCCATTTGATAACTCTGAAAACATGAGAAACGAATCAGGTGTGATTTTCCCGACCCATGACTCGAGATTTGGCAGTCGTCAGAGTTCTAACATAATAAGTCGTTTCTCACATTTTCTATCAATAGATACAATGGAAGATTCAGTGGCACTTGGGTTGAATGAGTTTGAACAGAATCTGAAAATTATCAAACAATGTAGGATTGGTAGCATGTTCAGAAGTAGTAGCAACATACCAGATGATGGTTTACTAAACATTGGACGTTCTTTGATATTTGCAGCTGGCGGGAAAGGCCAAAAATTCAGCACACCACTTGATGAAGAGGAAACAGTTGTGTTCTGCTGGGATCTAATAGTTTCCATCACCTTGGTAAACAGTCACAGGTTTCAGAACTTTTGGCCTTCATTCCATGATTATTTGCTAGGGGTTATTCAGTTTCCTTTGTTTTCCCCGATTCCATTTGCTGAGAAAGCCATTGTCGGGCTTTTCAAGGTATGTATTGAACTCCTTTCTACATTCAGAGCAGATAGAGCAGCAGAGGAGCTGATTTTCAAGTCCATTAACTTAATGTGGAAACTTGATAAGGAAATTCTTGACAGATGTGCCGAGAGCATAACTAGTTCAGCAAGCAAGATCCTCACCGAATTCCCTGCAAATTTGCAAACTCATCTTGGATGGAAATCAATCCTCCATTTATTATCCATTAGTGGCAGACATCCAGAAACATACAGTCAGGGGGTTGAGGCTCTGATCACGTTGATGTCAGAAAAAACCCATATTTCAAGAACAAATTATGCATATTGTGTGGATTGTGCTTTTGGATTTGTTGCACTTAAGAATAGTCCACTTGAGAGGAATTTAGTTATATTGGACCTTCTGTCAGATTCTGTACACTTGTTGATCCAATGGTACAAAGAATTCTCAGACCCTGGAAGCAATTTTAGTTCAGCAAGTATTGCCAGCAATTCCTCCTCAGAGGATAACTCCAAACTTTTTGGTTCATCCAATTTTGCCTTCAATCTATTTGTGAAACTATGTGAGGCATTCAGGAAAACCAGCTTAGCTCGACGAGAAGAGATAAGAAACCATGCGATACAGTCACTTTGCAAAAGCTTTAACCTGGTTGATGAACTTGACCTACCCCCTGCCAACTGCATCAGCTGTTTTAATCTTGTGGTGTTCGCCATGGTTGATGATCTCCATGAAAAGATGTTAGAGTACTCGAGACGTGAGAATGCTGAGAAGGAGATGAGAAGCATGGAAGGGACTCTGAAAATTTCCATGGAGCTCATGACAGACGTGTACTTGCAGTTTCTGAAGCAGATAACAGCTAGTCCAGGGTTTAGGACATTTTGGCTTGGAGTGTTGAGAAGAATGGACACGTGCATGAAAGCTGATCTAGGTGAATATGGTGAAACCAAATTGCAGCTGGTGGTTCCAGATTTATTGAAAAAGATGATCATGAAAATGAAGGAAGAGGAGATTTTGGTGCCAAATGAAGGTGACGATCTTTGGGACATCACATACATCCAAATACAATGGATAGCTCCTTCACTCAAGGAAGAGTTGTTTCCTGAAGTAGAATTCTAGAGGTTCACTATTACGAATATGAATCCTTTAGTTCCTAGGTTGTAGTAGCCAAATGCAAAATTTCAGTCTGGGATAGGTTCTTGTTTGTTTGGGAACTCATGTCATGTGAACAAGCTCTTGACATTGTTCTCTAAGAACGAAATTGCAAAGCAAGAAAAAGATAAAAAGATATACTTCTATGCAAATTGCCTTAAAGCACGATCTTAGTTGATGCAATGTACTTACATGCTTATTACAAATTCTTTTCTTGGTTTTCTCGTTCAAATTTACCTGAAAATACTCTATGTTGGATATTTTTGACATTTGCCATAAAGTTGGACAACATTTAATTTTTTTGTTTTTTTAATAATTTATCCATTAAATTATATAATTTGATCCAGATAAAGATAATAAAGCGACCTAATAAATGATCTAAGTCAATGGGCGGAAGCTTAGGTGGAAAATGGATTCCGATCATTGTCGTTCGGACCCATATCAAGCTTGTTATGGAAAAGCTCGATATAGAAGCTATATATAAAAGTTAAGATTTCCTACAGTTGCTCATATAATTCATAAGCATACAGAATCTCTAATTCGTTAAGAGAGCTTATGTATTGAGACAACTGTATAAAGGCATTAACTATGATCTGGTGAGGAGTTCGCGTGAAGGTCTCAGTTGATTGAAGCTCGTTTCAGCATCGAAAACCACCTTGAAAATGTGATGGAATTGAAAACGGGTATTTTTGCATTTACTTCATTTATTTCTATTTCACGTAGGATCCGGGACGCTTAATAAGGTTCATGTTACATGTTATACATGGTATCAGAGTGGTTACATAATCGGTTGGCTAAAAATGAATTTTTTTTTTGTTTTTATTCATTAGGGCTTTCGATTTTTTTTATCCATTTTTGACTTTTTTACGCGTATGAATGTGTGAAAGTTGGTGTACATGAGGTTAGTTATGAAAAATGGGTCGAAAACCAGCCATAAACTGTGAAAAAGGGCTCCGAAGTTGTCGAAAATTGTCCTCACCATCAACAGTGATGGAGAACGTCAAGTGTGTGCTTACACCCGCCCAACTCGTGAATAATGTGGGCAGAGAGGCACTTCGATAGGCGTGTGCGTTGCACGTGCCAACCAGATGACAACACTTGGGTTCACCACTTTTTGGCCTCTAATGCACGTGCTACACAAGACATGCATTCCCACAGGTAGAGTCGGGACAAATGTGCCCACTATTTGTCTCGACACGTTGTGAAAGCGTGTTGGGACCCGATTTTGAAACCGGACCCCAATTGAAAAATGGAAAACACAAATCGAAGAACCGAAAGCGAAACAAAAGAACGGATTCTAAACGAAAGTGGGCCAAAACTAAACGAAAAACAAATCGGATCAAAAAGCTTGTGGAGGCGAAGGGCATGATCAAGCGAAAAACGAATCGGAAAATCAAAGGAATTGAAAGATCGCAAATCAAATTTAAGTCAAAGTTTGACATCCGAAAACTTGTACTTTAGAAGAAAACAAACAAACACGTTGGAACTATAAGACAATCTTGATCTAAACCAATCCAAGTCGGTATAAATTTTTTTTTCTCCTTTTTCATTCTTTAATCAAGCAAAAACAATTCCCCTTTTGAAATCATCAATACCATAACCTCAATTTATTTAACTCTTCAAAACAATCATATCTCATCAATTTAAAATATCTTTGTTTTCTTTTGCCATCAAAACGCATGCATGTATAAATACCATCAATTCATACACAAAAAGCACTTCAATAATTCAGACCAACCATCACAATCATCGGACCTCCTATCCGGAATCCCAATACAATCAAACACATTCATATCATCATAATACTTCGATACCCAACACATTCACATCTCAATTCTATACACAAATCTATAATTCATTACATCATGAAATACATGCTTACAAAATATTAATGGCATTTCCAAGCTATAATACAATATCAATATCCAAATCCAAAGTACACAAGATACAAAAATTCCAAAATTCTCAATAACAATCTAACTTAACATACAACTTATGCAAAACAAACGAAAATCCTTGACTTTCTTTCATCCGATCCCTTTTTCATCACCTGGAGATAGGAATGAAGGGGGGGGGGGGTGAGCTTTACACTTGTGGGTAACAAGTTTATAACCGAAAACAAGCAAAAAGCATTGTAAAGTTCAAATTGAACTCTATGTCACATTTTTTCAAAGTCAATAAGCAAAACTGTTGAAAAGTTCATTTGCCATATGAAAATCATGATAATTTCATAAAACGCTTCGTTTTCAGTCAAATACGAAATTCAAACTCAAAACTCATAATCCAAATACCATCACATCAACACAGCATAATC
>JANZLX010000008.1:29470081-29480604 GCA_025531955.1 Erythroxylum orinocense | reverse complement strand
TGCTTCCGCCTTATGCCTTTCGAACGGATGTGCTTTTGTTTCCGCTCTCGTTTTGTTTCCACACTTGTTTTCCGATTTGCTTCGATGTGTATTCCAATTTGCGATCCTTCGTTTGCCTTGTTACGCTATCTATTCTTTTCGATTTCGTTTTTTGTTCCGTTTTCCGGTTGGGATCCGGTTCTCAGAACGGGATCCAACATGATCAAAGGCTCCCTTTCATCTTTTTTCTTGTTCTTTTTATACTTAATGTGCTTATAGTAGCCCTAGGGTTTTTTCGATGTCAAAAAGGTCTGAAAAAACCCTCAAATTTTGGCTTTTCTATATGTTTGCGCGTTTGCCCGACACAAGCCATGATCGGTGGGCCACATGTAAGCTCTTTGTCATGATCATGTCAGGAAGGCCACAATCGTGGGCCAAGTATGATGCTTCTGTCACAATCACGACGATTTGGCCACGAGCGTGTCTTTTCTTGCTTCAGCCACGATCGTGGCTCGTTGTTTCAATCTAAGTCTTTCCAAAAATTCTTCTTTCTTTCCTATTGACCCTAAAACACTAACAAACACATCAAGGTACCTTAGAAATATAATAATAAAGCTCATGTGCTTATACTAACCCATGAAAACACTTGAACACAAATAATTAACAAACTAACATAATTCTACCAAAAACATATATTAAACAATCGAATAAACGGATAAACACATATCTAATTATACCCTAAAATATGATACATTTCAAACTTATCATGACACCTGAAGATCACAATTATGTTACGTGATTAGGAGAAAAAGGAGTCAAGTCAATGACATTAAAGAAAATGGTACTTCTTGGGAGACAACCCAAGGGAAGTTAATTTATTTTCCTTTCCATTTTAACACTTCTTTCTTATATGCATGTGTGTTTTAATTTTGTTTGTTCTTACTTGTTTTTAAGTTTTCAAAGAGAGATTGAGAGAGAATAAACAAACAGTGTCTCCTTTTTGTTACTTCTAGGGCTATATAGTCATGATTAAAGAATAAATTGAATAGAAGAATCCATGGCAACTCTAGCATGTAATTTTACTTTTGTGATTGGTCAATATGCATTATCTTTAGAAAAGTAGTGACTAGTGGTAGAAAAAAGTTAGTGAGAATTTGAGCCTTATTAAATTCACACATTTTAGTGAGAATTTGAGCCTTATTAAATTCACACATTCATATTAATCTCATTGTCTTCTATTTATGTGTGACCTTCATAGCATGTACATCCTGACTTTATTTTGATTTTCTATTTATGACCACATTTTTATCACATGCATTAACATGGAAATGATATAGGCATTCTTTCTTTTTATAAACTACATTAGCCAAATAGCCTACCCCTTGATGTGAATTTTTCCTTTGTTAAGCCCTCGAGCTTTATTAGCCTTTGTTTTTGTATTAACCACATTACATCTATTAAACTTAACTAAATGTCTTACCCAAGCCTTCACGCTACTGAAGCTTTTGTTTATTATTAATGATTGTGGATGTACAAGAGTATAAGTATGGGGGTGTGCATATGTGTGGGATGGTTATAATTACGAAGATGTTATTTTATATCTTATCAATGAAATTCCTATGTTGATGTAGCTTCTTTTAATTTTATAAGAAAAAGAAAAAAGAAGAAGAAAGAAAAAGAGAAAAGCAAAAAAAAGAAAAATAAAAAATAAAAAATGTTTAAATAAAATTATCAAGGAGAAAATGCATATGTTTTGCAAAGTTGCTCATTATTAGTTTTTCATCTTAAAGTTGTAATGAAAGGGTAAGTCAAGTATAATGTGAATGAGGAAGATGGAGTCCTTAAGGGTCACTCCCTATAGTTACAAGGTCTTGTTTATTATCGACTTTTGTGAGTGATATATGCTTGATATGGTTTGTGGTATGAAAGCTTGCATTTATGCGAGGAAACATGGTTTGTGCATTCATCACAGTTGATGGTACCTAGTTTTAAAAGAATGTTAGTTTTTTCGCTTGATCTTGCATTAAGTGTTACTTTTGTTGCACTAGCTTTGATAGCTTTTATGCTACTGCACCCAAATACATCTCACCTTACCCTTAGTGTTACTTTTGCTGCACTAGCTTTGATAGCTTTTATGCTACTGCACCCAAATACATCTCACCTTATCCTTGCCTAAATTACAACCCCGAAAAGTTGTTTGATTCATGGTATATTCACCTGTGAATTGTTTCTACATTATGCTAAAATTCCAGTTCAAGACCAGGTTCCTTTTGGCAGCTGAGTTGCCCTTGGTCAGCTATAGGCATTTCTCTCTAATCCATGACAAAGTATTCTAACGGAAGATTTTTCCATATCGAGGTTTGAATTTTCGAAGAGTTTTTCATTATTTTTATTATTTAAATTAATGAATTATCTGCTGATAAATTTTTATTTTATAATTATTAATTTAAGAGTATAATTTAAGTATATATATTATAAAAAAGATATAGCCTATTTAGATCTAAAATTTTATAATCCAAAGATTCCAATCTTGCAACCAAAGTCCAACGCCAACAACATTAATTGACGTTGGTGGATTCATGACTTGGCCAGTAGAACTCATGCTCTAGTCTTGTGAGAAGTATTCGACTTTCCTACAAAATGGAACATTGGCCATCGCGCGTTTTTTTGTTTATTTTATAGGAATTAAACAAACAATGGGCTTGGTTCTTGATCAGGAGTATAAACGAGTAATGAAATTGAAAACAAGACAAGTGTGGGATGGAATTTCAGGATGTTAGATTAGAAATAATTTTATTTTGTTAATTTTAAATGAAATCCCCATCTAACTCTTACCAGTATTTACTAGAGCAACAGTGACTCTACTTCTCTAGTGTGTACGAATCAAGTAATCTAAAGGACCTTACTTTATATAAGATAGATTACCGTAAGGGTGATAACTACCAAAGCATTTGCTCCAACTCAATTACAGAACTATATTTCGTGACCACTTTCTCAAACCAATTTCAAGCTTCTCCATTCGGCCTTGATGGAGGTACACATCCCCCTAATCCATAGAAATTTCTGCTTAATCAATTTGTCCACCTCCTTCACACTTTACATTCGTCAAGTTATCCATGTTGGATTATCATCTTGCATACGTAAAGGTTATTCATAAAGATAGTTTTCGATGTGTCTTCTCCCTCAGTTGCACTGTTAAGATCGTCATTCAAATCCTTCTTCTGAAAACACGTCTCTAATTTCAATAATTCCAATTGAAGGTCAAGAAACTGACTCATCAATATGAAAGATTGTCATAACTCAATCATCGCCAGCTTGAATATCCAATACCTCGAATTTCAATCTATGATTTCCATCACGGATATCGTTTTATAATTCACCTTTTATCGTAATCTTATCAAGATATATATGTATCGTCATTTGTAAAATGTCATGTTCTTTGACTAAACAATTAAACGAAGAGACGAATTTTTTTTATTAGAACAAAACTTTTATATGAAAATGATAGTCTTGCTCCATCAAAAAAAAATAGTTGTTCCTTACGGCGAGAGCATAATCATGCCTTAGTAAATAGATTAAATAGATAAATGAAGTAAAAGGTCTGTTTTTTATAAAGTTTAACTTATCAACTATATTCATTCATGAACAATCATACACCATAAGGGTAAAGTGAAATTTCTTCAAAGAGAAAAACATAAACTAGTATGCAATAAAAGAAAAGGAAGACAAAATCAAAAGACTATAATAAACTATAACAATTCACTCAAAATATAATGAATCAAAATTTTTAATAGAAATATAAACAATAAGATCCACTTAAGAATACGATTTAACCAAATCAATGAAATGAACTATCTTTCAAATTAGAGCTAAATTCCAACAAGGTAAAGTTAATGACTTGATCATCATCATCACTACTCTTCTTAATTAATATGTTAATTAAAGTTGTACACATTTATGGTTGGTAGTTAAGTCCAATTTATAGATTATCATTTAATCTTCAAATTAAGGTCAACGTCTTCTCTAATCTTCATAAACAAAGGCTATTAAATTAGGATGGTTCTAGTGAACAAAGACTAACATATAAGTTTGTCCCCTAAAAGATTAAATGACTTCATAGGTAACTTTTTTGAAAGTATGACTATAATGACAATTGAAACAATATTCTTAAAAGAATAGGTAGCAAAGATGGTGAAAATGTTCAAAAGTTTGGTGATGTCAATGAAAGAAAAAGATGAATAAATGACTTTCTTCATTCAAAAGAAAACTTGCTAAAATGCGAACAAGCACTTGATAAGAACCGAGTGCATTGGAGTAGGATTTTGAATATAGAATATAACAACCGTCATATTTAATGAAATTTATCCTAGGGCTTTAGAATTAGATCTTTAAAGAAAATTGTTGTAGACTAGCGGTATTTAATACTATGGCTTTACTTTGAACCGGAGTTCTTAAGGAATTAAATTGGTGTAGAGTAGATTTTAATTTGGCTTTTAAATTAGACTTTGTTTTGGTTCTATTTAGGCTTTAAATTTTATTTTAAATTGGGTTTTAGCCATAATTTAGTCACTAGACTTTGTTTTGAATTTGATCTTAATTTTTTTTCTCTAATTAGGTGTCGACCTATTCTTTAAGTAACTGGAATTGTCCAATTTTCTTAACTGGGCTAAGAATATATTATAATTTTGTTGCATTTTTTTCTTATTTTTAATCACACTAATAATAAGCTAGTACAACTATTATTTTGTACTAGATGGTAAAAACTGAAGTATTTTTCCATAAAAATCTACTAAGTACTAAATCTAATTCTCTTATACTGATCTAATCAGTAATTAAGGAAGAGGCGATCTAATTTAACCATAAAATTCAATGTTTTAGAAATCAAACCAAAAGTTAAACTAGTAAGATAAGAGGTTTAAGGTTTAACATGTTCAACTAGTATTATACCATCATACAATTGGCTAAAGATCGAATAAAATTAAAGACTTTAAAATATGATTGAAAGAGATTATCCTTATCAATCGAATAATTTGAAGTTTAATTAAAAATATTGTTAAATGAAAATTAATTGATTAATTTTAGATTATAAGAACTTATTAATTTTAAAAATTGAATTTTTTAACAACAAGAATTATTAAAGTAAATCAAACTGTAAAGCTAAAAACTAAACCGAAAAATTGAAAGGTTCAAGGTTTTAATGGTTAAATTGACCGAATCGGTTGAGTTTTCTAATCATTAATAAAATTATAGTAAATCAAATTAAAATTACACTAAAAATAAAATAACGCAATATTCAAAGAAAATAAATTAAATATAATAGAACATATAGACAAAAATTCCTCTTGGCATCATCTTTTTATTCATAATTCAATTATTTTAGAGATTTTATCACTTGATACCAATTTGACAAATTATTCCCTTCCAAGATTCAGTTGCATATCTTTAAGTTGAAATTGATAAAACACTACATAAATAAAAGAATTGTAGAAAACTATAAAAGCGTTATTTCAAAGAGTTTCTCAATATTTTGATGTTCTTTAATTTTTTTTTAAATAATGACATTTATCTTTTCTTCTTATAGATGGCTAGAATTCTAGTCCTTTAGGGTTTCTCTCTCTCTCTCTCTCTTCTGCTAATGAATCTAGTTTGAAAATGAACTAGAACTCCCTCTTTCATGTTCGTATAAATGTGTTTTTGCAAAAAAAAATTGGTCTTGGACACGACCATATTCCAAGCTATGTTTACTACTGGATCTTAAATTCGTCATCTAGGGAGGAATACAGGCTATAATATGCCTGTATTTGAGATTATTTTTGATACTGTCGTTGTCAAGTGAAACAGATTCTAAAATGCTTATATATAATATTTTCTTAAACCTTAACTATATACAAGAATAAGATCTAGCATATGACCATGTGTTCACTATTCATGTCAAGTTTTTTCATAGAGAGAGACATAGGCTTACAAAATTTGTATGTTTGAGATTGTGATTAATCAAGGATGTTTCTTCTTTTTAATTTGACAAGCAAGCTCCTTAATCCTTAGCCAACATCAGTCTCAAAGTAACAGTTAAATGAAATTACCTTTAAAATTTTATAAAACAAATCAAGATAAATTCTAGATGAAGACTATTATGTGACTGCCTAAGAAAGGAGGTGGTGTGGGTATTTATTCAATGTCAATGGTCTTGCTTTCAAAAAGAGTATAAAGTCTTTTTAATTATCAGGAGTCTTTGTGGGTAAAATAAGTAAATGGCTATTGTTTAGAAGGGAAAACTTCTGAATTATTAAATATAGAAAAGACACTTCATAGAGTATGCATCAATATTTTAAATTTAGAAGCAGGTTAAAAGCTTCAATTAAAATGAAAATTAGAAATGGGAATGAAGCTTAGCTTTGATATGATACTTGGAGTACTTTAAGACCATTTTATCTCCTACCTAACTTTCAAAACGTCAAACTTCAGTATCATGATAATTCAAAAGTAGAGGTTCTCATCAATGATGAAGTTTGGTATGAAAACAATAGAGGAGATTACACATTCAGAGTAAGCTTTCCTGATTACTAACCAAATCTCACTCTTCAAGATAGAGCCATCTAGATGGGAAGCTCTTCTAGTTACTTGACTAATAGATCATGTAAGGATCTATTAAGAAATCATACACCGAAAACTAATTGGCACATATTAGTATAAAAAATTCCTCTCTCTAAAAACCTCACTCTTCATATAGTTAGCTGGCAGAAATAGCTTAAGCACTCTAGATAGGTCTAAAGGTCCTCACCCTCTCCCAAATTCTTTGTGTAAGCTTTGTATTAGAGTTTTTAATCAATAGACCATCTTTTCTTTTTCTAACCCTCTTCCAGATGCTTATGGAGGTATATACAACAAAGATGCATCAATTTATGTTCTCTCGATGAATGAAATATGAATGTCCAACTAGTTGCCAAAAGATGATTATAAACACTTTGCAATAACTTTTGGTTGCATAATATATTTAATTTGGTGGTAGAGAAATGTAAAGATTTTCGAAAACATCAATCTGGATGTTCAATAAGTTATAATAAGGAATGCTAACAAAATTAGAGAGTTGGTAATGTCAGGACTTTCAGGGCTTGCTACTTCCTCTAATATAATTAGGCAATGGAATATATGAAACATTAATACCATATGACTAAAGTTGAAAGTTACTATTCTACAATACTCTACCACTATTCATATGGCATGACTACACTTCAGGATCTAAAGGGATCAAATTTCATTTTTTCCATAGTTATGTTTATCCCTTGTCTATATCTAGTCCTTGGTGGTTTGTAAACTAGTTACTAACACATGAAATGATCTCTCTTAGTCTCCCAAGTAATTAAATTTTTATTTTAAGGCTTTTCCTTTGTTTAATATAAATCTTTAATTTCTAAAAAATGCTAATAGTTTCCCCAAAAAAAAACATGATATGCATACATCAAATTCCCGACAACTTAAATTTTATTATCCTTAAATAAAGGAAAACACTAAGAGAAATTAGTGAAACATAGGATCTAAACACTTTCTAGTCTTTGTTATGCAAGCATCAAATCTTAGACTAAATATATAAAAGTTAAGGAATAAAGAGGACTGGATATACATAGAATCCTAATATCAATGCATAAGTATGACCACAAGCTCAACTATGCCAATTAGATGACTAACATAATCAACTTATGACAAAAATGAACTTTTAATCACCCTATTGTTTACTAAAAATAATGGTGGCACTAAGATTTCATTAATTTTTTATTTCATTAATTATCACTTTCCATTTTTGTATGAGTGCAAACATTTGTTATGAATGCACACTCTAAGCATACTTATATCCTAGTTACCATTTGATGTAAGAGAAAACATTTATTGCTCCTAATTACTAAGTAACTTAAAAAAAGGAGTAGATAAATACACAATCATTTAATATATAAACACACAATCATTTTTTATATATTATCTTATTACTTAAATCATATTTAAAACTAAATGCAATGGGGTATCACAAGAAAAGTATAACATTCATTTTTATGTACAGAAATAAATTTCAAATAGTTTCATAGGAAGTAAATATGAAGTTTAAACATAATTAAGAAAAACATAAAATGAATTCTAATACAATGTAGCATCAGCTTCTGTCTTTCTTTCACCAAAGATTAGAGTTTGGAGCAGCTTGTATATATAAAAAATAACAATTTAAAAAAATCATGAAATTTCAACATATATACATAAAATAATAATTCATACATATCATTAGAATAGTTGCACTCCCTTAGACTTAAATCACACATTGTCCTTAATGTGAAAAGAAAGAGAATAATGTTTAATAAACTTCTTAAATTTGCTCTACATATACTTTGTATGCTCTGAAGCTCCTCTAATTGCTTATTATTAAACTACTTTGGTTTTCCTTAACACTTTCTTACTTATGCTTTTATATGTTGTATGCATCTCAAATATAAAACATGGTACCTAAAGAGTATGTGAATTCATTAAATACCATTTCATTAGTTGGAAAAGGTTCTAACTGTTCAATGCATTTTCCCATTGGAATACGTGGCTTTTTTCCTATAGGTTTTGCATTAGTTATTAGGTGTTATACATATTTTACCACTAATTTGTTTAGTTCCTTTGAATATGCATTTATAGTGGTTTCTGTTTAATTTGTAAATAAAAAAATGACAATGAATAGGACTTTGGTTTAAAAAAGATAGCTAAAATTTTGTTGGGAATGCACAGGTTAGGATGGTTGTTTGCTATTAGCCAAGGAGTAGTCTAAAATGACAAGCAGAAAAGGAGAAAACGCAAGCTAGTTACGGGTGAGCTAGGTTTGAATTTTGAGAGGACACAACACATTCTGGGGCCACGCAAACAAAAAAATAGAAGGGGGACGCAACAGCTCTCTAGGGCTAGAAGCGTGGAGGCTGACGCACGCAAAGTGGAGGCTTGACACAGCTGCAAAAGAGACGGAGATGCACACAGCTAGGGAGAACAAACTACACGCAAACGCATAAGGAGCTGACCCAGAGAGAAGCACGCACACAGCGCAGAGACGAGGGCATAGCAACGTAAACCAAACGCACACATCAGGGGTCACACCACCGAGATGCATGGAGGGACGCAAACAACACATGGAGTAGAGGGATAAGGAACACATCTGGGGAGATGCACGCAATGACACAGAGTGAAGCAGGGGGGACACAAAAAATGCAGAAAGGGGGAACCCAAAACCCATTTGTCCCCTGTTTTATATCTGTTTCTCTCCTTCCATATTGTTTGAAGACTTTGATTTTTGTAGTTTTCATCGTATCATGAGTGAGTAGCTTCCTCGAAGTTTCAAGGTTAGGGCTGAAGTTGTTAGCTAGTTCTTGTGGATTGAATCTTGGTTTGATTTACATGTATGGGTTTCTTGGTTTTGATTTCTTTTTTTAAGATTATTTTTCTTGGTATTGCGTTTGACCAACTATTACTTGGCATTAGTTGTTAATTGAAGAACTGATAGGTGAGAATTGATAATGAAACTCAAAAATAGGGAGCTCATAAATGTCAGATTTAGACATAGATTGAATTTATAAGAGGAAACCCAAGTTAGAAAAGAACATAATGGGTTATGCTTGACTGCTAGGCTACGATAGTACATTAGGATTATTGCACAATACTCTTTTGATACCTTGAAAAAGGATCTAAGAAACTTTAGGATCAACCTCCTATTAACCATAATTCGTCTCATAAATTGATCTACGTAAAGTCCATAGAAAACACTAAAAGTGGGACCTTCCTTGAAGCTTACCACATTCCATTCAGATTAATCCCTAGAGATATTCGCATCTTTGTTTAGCATTGGTTTTATTATTTTTGATTGTTAAATTCCTTAATTTAAATCCCCATTCTTACATAGCTACTTAGTCCAATTAATTGACTAATCCAAGCCTAGTACTTTCACAATTACTCCTTGTGGGACGATATTATACTAGACTACTTGAGACCCGTAAACTTGTGGAGTTCCATTACTAACCTTTTCTCTTAACCTTGAATGTCCTAATTGATTCACTATTTATGTCCATAATACCATAAGGGTTAACTTTAAGTATAATAAATGACTAGACCACCTTGAGAAAAGTGTTCTTGAAAATAACTTTAATATTAATTTAAAAAGGAGTACTTAATAAACAATCTCAAATTCCACCTTTACTATATGCTTTTCATGCAACAGTTTAGTTTTCTCCATATAAATTATAGCATTCCCTTAAGCATTTAGTTTAAGTTCCTCCAATTTATTCAACTGTCTCTTATCTCTTTCAACTTTCAAATCCATGGTAAATGCCTTTATAACCCAATAAACACTGTGCTCAAATTAAACAGGTAATAGACAAGCCTTTCTGTTGGATCAATGGTGGTTGACAAATTAATCCTACTTATGTTTTGATAATAATAAAATATCTAGAATTAGTAAAGAAATTATTTCAGGTGTTACTCAAGGAAAGAATCATGCAAAACAAGATGAGCAAATGTTTAATTATTGAAGAATC